>JAUYWH010000014.1:14767822-14865468 GCA_034779795.1 Ctenopoma multispine | reverse complement strand
ATGTCTCAGACTGAACTGAGACATGACCCAACTCCTCTGCATCTAACACAAGACCGTAGAAGTGTGTGCCACGGTTTTTGTCTCAGATTCAACACCACTTTTCAGATTTTACCTCTCACTTGGTTAATCCTGGTTAGTCCTCACAAACTCATAATAAGAGTTAAATCTGTAACTTTTATTCCTGCCCTGCTAAATAATTCCATGACTGACCTCTAGAAAAAAATCTCTTCTGGAGATGTAAAACTTCCAATTTCAGCATCATTGTTCAAGAAGTCCAGACAGCTTTTTATAGTCTGATAAAAATCAATAAAGCGTTTACATGCATGTCTGGTGCTTGGCATACAGACGTACATCACACTGGCGAACACACACACAGTCCCTTTTTTCTCATTATTTCTTTTTCTCACACAGACACACACATCAGTGCACACACATGCCTCGTCCCGTCTGGTGTTGCTTCCAGCATAAAACCAAACCATGTGTGGGAGCTATCCTGTGCTGGGCTAAACTGTATGCTTTGTCAGTGCTATGTTCCTCGACTAGAAAAAAGCTGGGAAGATGTTTACTGCCTGTCTCTCTGCTCACTATCGGGCTTCCTGTTCCTCTTGTATTCATGTTTGTGCCTCTGTGTGTGCTTTTGACAGCCTGCGTTTTTGCTCCTGCTTGCCTGCCTTTCTTCTTTACCTCTCACCTTTTGCCTTTTGGCTTTTTATTCATTACGGCCCCCCTCCCTCTGGCTGTCCACCCTCATCTTCTGGCCTGTATTGTTCTTATTTGTACCCCTTTCTCCATCTGTCTGCCTGTCTAGCTGTCTTTCTCTCCCTTGAACTTTTTCTGTTAGTCTTTCTATTTGCACCACCCAACACCCCCCCCCAACCCCCACTTTGCTTCTTCCCCTCCTCTTCCACCACCAACTAGGCATGAAAACGGTGCTCCATTAGGAGTGCCGGGGCTAAGCCCAGTCTGACACACACTGCTTTGATCAACCATGAGCTGGGCTAAACACCCTGCTAAACTCCCACTCTGGGGAGGAGGGGTGGGTGTTGAGGGAGAGCAAAAGTAGTGAGAGTTTGAGAGCGCTGGGACCGAGAAGATAAAAAAAAAAAGGGAAATGATATGGAGATGGGGACACAATACAAACAGACAGAAGAGAGGAGCTTAATTTCTGTCTGACAGTATATGTTACTCTACCAGTCTTGTTTTATCACATTTACCTTCAAATCCCCTTTATGATATGTTTTACTCTCGCTTGTCTTCACTCCTTTTTTTCCCCTGTAACCTCCAGGTAGTCTCTAAAATGCACCACTAACAACATCCGCAGGTGCACAACTCATGGAAGCACACAAAATGTTGAGAGGGAAGGTAGTGATGTGAAAGCACAATTGGATCAGATGTGTCCCCCCTAACAAACGCATGCAGCATCTTTCTCAGAGGGAAACCTGACTGTCTTGTTGTTAAATAAATATTGTACCCACTCCAACACACACACACTCGCACGCTTGGAAGCAAAACAGTAAGAAGAAGCAATGACAAGCCCAGAGAGAGAAGATATATAGAGACCAGACCTCCATAAGTAACAACAGTAAACAATAAAGAGACAGAACTCTCTACATTCAGGCAAGCAGATACTAAACCAGCAGTAGCAAAAGGACAAAAGCTCTCGTCTTTTTCTCCTAAGGAGTGAAGAGAAAAGGGATTTCCGCTCACTGCTAATCAATCAGACTGTGATAATGGCTCCCATGCCTAGCTGTCGACTGGAGGGGTCAAGGCATCCCGTGACCCAGCGCCCAGAGCCCAGGGGCCAAAGCCTCTCTCAGAATAGCACCCCAGGACGGACTCCCTGGGCTAATTGTCCAAGCCAGTGTCAGCCTTTTCAATGCCCCCCCACACACACACAACCCCCCTCCCCTTTTCCACTTTCTCCTTCATTCCTCTCTCTTTCTTCTCCCTCCCCTCCTTCCCTTCTCACAACTCTGCGATACTCTCTCTTTCTACACAGCTGAGAAATCTACTATGTATACCTGCGTGGGGGAGAAAATGCAATAGAGAGGAGTTTGATGAAAAAAAAACGTGGCACGTAGAGCTCGGGAGATACACGAAAATAGAGGTGGATGCAGACAAGGAGAAAAGTTAATGAAAAGACAGAGACGGGAAGGGATAGTGAGAAGCATGAGAGGTTGTCAAAGACAGAGATGAGTGGCAGTAGCAAAAGCGAGCGGGGAGGGAAGTTGGGAGGGAGGATGAAAGAGCAAGAAGCAGCGAGTCAGTAGGACAGACCGGGGCAGGCAGATACTTGGACAGAGATGATGAGGAGGAGATGTAGCGAGATTGTCCTCTTTCCCTCCAACACATCACTCATATCCCTGGAACAGATCGCTGTGACAGGTCTAGCCTGTTCCATCTGCATATCAATGGGTTTCTATTAATCACTACCAAAGCAACGTGTGTCTCAGGGAATCTGCTCAACGTCAGCACAGCTGATGCTGACCACAATGCACCCGGCATACAAAAACACACACAAAAAAAAGCAGAGGGGACATGCAGAGAGGACAGAGAGGACAGGAAAAGCCGATGAGTCTGATGAAGCAAACCCCATTCCAGCTCCGTGCAACGGCATTCCTCTCATTCCAAGTGCACGCTGCTAATTAACAGCATTAGATCCCACAGAGAGAGAGGGACAGATTGATGGAGAGGAGTCCGATGTTACACTTGCACCACATCTCCGGTCTCTTCTGTCACCTTTTCTTTTGCTTTGGCTATCCTCCTTTCTTTCTTCCCTCTCACAGTCCCTTCCATCCAACTCTCTTTCCTTCTATCTCAGTCCCTGTCAGGTCCCGGTCAGATAGCGCAGAAGAAGAGTAAAGTCCAAGAGGCAAAATGAAAAATAATAATAATGATTTGGCTACTCACTGGAAACCTCCTCTTTTCTGTATTTCTTTTCTCCTGATCTGTCACTCCTTATCCTCTTCTTCACTGTAGAAAGCGGAGCGTGTGTATCCCAGCGTGGGTGCTGTGTCAGTCCGATAGAGGAAAGTTGCTGTCTGTGTGCATGAGCATACGTGTGTGTGTGTGTGTGTGAGAGAATGAGTGAGTGAGTGCGTGCGTGTGTGAAAGAGAGAAGGAGAGAGAGGGAGAATGTGTGCGCCTGTCTCTGTGTCTCGCACTGCTCTGAGTGAGCAAGCCGAGGCTGTTTTAAACAGGCTGCTCTCCCCATGTGACCAGCCCAGCCACAGGCAGGAATACATTACTGAGACACACACACACACGCTCTCTCTCGCTCCCTTTCTCTCTCTCTTGCCCATACACACACCGTGTCCACAGTGCACCCCCTAGCCACCACTCGTGGTAGTGTAGGGAACAGCCCACACACATATTATATGTGTACACGAACACACACAGAAACAAAGCACGTACACACATACTGAAAAACACAAGCGGGTACACAAGGTACACACACACACACACACTGCTATCATGTATGTACAGCACTGATGCTTTTGTCTAACTTAAAGAGCATCCAAGAGAACAAAAAATCACATAACGAAAAATACACATATTTAACACAATTACACACAGTTCATCTAATTATATATTTTGTTTTGTTTTTTCAGTGTTTTTTGACTTTTCCGTCTCTGCTGTGGCGGTGCTTCACACCTGGAAGCACTGACCTTTTCAGTAATGGAAACCTTTTAAAGTTGACCTTCTGTTGCAAGGCTGATACATTTCCATTACGGCTATTACACCTTAAGGAGCAGCAGTGGAAAACACCACAGATGAAGTGTTTCAAGTCAAATATATGGTAGTAAAGGACTAAAATTTCAAAAAGTCATATGTACTGTCAAATATTAGAGCCTGTGTACAATATGTGAATTGAGAATATGATAGATTGTCTTGAGAAAACATTCTTGGGAAATACATTGCTAGATCGCTACAAAGGCTACAAAGCACCACAGATGCATCATTCTTCTTTACAACAAATGCAGCCAGTGCAGTATTCAGACCGCATGGGTACAAATGGATAGTTGATCAGCTCTTGATACATTTATCATGCAAGGTGGAGGGTCTTTCAGCACCATATTGCTGTTCTTTGAACCTTGAACTGAAATGAATGGCTACCGAAAGTCATTTATTATCACAATAACACCCAAAGAGGCAGTATTTCCAGTGATTGCAAGCACCATTCGCAACACCAGTTAAACACAGTACCTCCTAATGTGAACACATATAGGCCTGAGGCACATGTGTGCCGCAGCCTATATAAAGACGTTTGAGTATTTTAATCTGAATTCGCAATGTGAGCTGCATGGTTAACTGGAGCTTTTGTAGCCTCCATTGCATCTCCTGTGTTTATACCTGGCATGTAAAGGAAATTTATTTAACCAGGACCCTATTTTTCTAGTTTTGGCCACAATTTTTATCAGTAATAATAAAAGATGAGTGACATTGCCAAAAGCTGTTAGATGGAGCAGGAAATGCAAGCAGTAAGATCATTTTTAATTTCTAAAAAGGTGGACAGTAGTTATTGTTCACACTGTCTGTTGTAAACATGTACATGCATAATCTCACCTGTCAAACCATCAGCACTTGGCTAATTACTATAAAACAAAATGAGCACATGGCTTATTTACACTATTTTAGCAACACTTAATACATATACTCATTATACAATCCCAAAATGCAACTCACTAAAAAGAACAAGAAGCTGGTTTTCCAAAGACACTGATACGCAATTAAACACACGTCAACAAAATGTTATGGTTTTTTGGGTATTTTAACCTTTATTTGACAGTTTAACAGTGAGAGAGGCAGACAGGAAACATAGGGGGAAGAGAAGCTGTGACATGCAACAAAGGTCTCCGGCCCGTCATGTGCATGAACCTCTAGAATACCAGTGCTTGCCAACAAAATATTATGTTAACACACCAGTACCATCTCTGTGGTTACCTGCCATGTTGAAGGCGATTTCTGGTTGTTTTTATTCTGTCATTATCCGTCCCTCAGCCTGTCCCTGTTCTCACTTCATGGTTTGACTACTGATTCTAAACTCGCCACACAGACCAGATTCTCTGTCCTTCTTTCACAGTTCTGTTATTGGGAATTAGAGTGTTGTATTTTGCACACAGCATGAACTTTAACTTATAATCTTAAATTTGGCCTGACAAAAACCACGACTGTGGCAAGTGGATGCACGTTTAGAGCTGGCTTCACTAAAAATGCAATCCATGTATCCTTAGCTTAAATCATTATTTTCTATCATTATCAATTATATAATGACGACACAATATTAAAAAAGCAATTCCCATACCAGGATGTAATGTTCTGCGTGAGGATGCTCTCCATAGCGCCTGAATAGAAAGTCCTAAGGATCACTGGAGAGACTTCCTCAGTTGTCTCAGGTGATACAGGCGCTGCCTGGCCCTTCTGGACTGGACCTGGATGTGTGCAGACCACGCCAGGTCTGACGAGATGTGAACCCAGAGGTACTTAAAGGACAGCACCATCTCCACTTGAGCTCCGTTGATGAAAAGGGGCTTGCAGTCTCGTTGCTGACACCACCAGCTCCTTGGTCTTGCACTCGTCCTCACACCAAGATGCCAGGTTCTTCACCTCGTTCCTTGTAGGCCGTCTCATCATCCCCGTGTCATTAGCAAACTTCACAATGGTGTTGAGTGTAGACGGAGTACAGCAGTGGTGAGAGCACGCACCCCTGTGGCGCTCCCGTGATGGTGGTCATGCTGTCAGAGACAAACCTTCCAATCGTAGGAGGAGATGATGTTTTTCAACAGCCTCTCAAACACCTTCATGACAACCGAAGTCAATGCAACGGGCCGTTAGTTGTTCAGGCATAAGGGCTTGTTGTTCTTGGGCACGGGGATGATGGATGGTGGACCTTTTGAAGCACATGAGGACCACAGACTTCGCCAGGGACTGGTTGAAGACGAAGGTGAATGCAACTGTTAGCTGGTCAGCACAGCGGCGCAGTAGACGGGAGATGAATGTATGAATTTTCAGTCAGTCTAGTCTAATCTAGTGTATAGCTGCAGAAAGCACAAGCACAAGCTGTGTACACTTTCATGAAACAACAAAAAACCTAACAATAATGCAAAATTATTATATTATATGTACAATACTTTCTTATTAACATGACAGACACCTGCTTAATTTGCCACAACTACAACTATTGCACAGGCCCTGTAAGAGGAACAGAAAGCACATGCCATGGGGTGGCAGGAGTATGGAGGTTTAATCAATTACTACACTTCAGCATTTCACTGCTCAGTTCCTTATCTCTACTTCAAGGTGCTTTTATCGGGAAACTCCTTTAAATGAATTTGGCTAGAATAAAATCCTGCACCCAGTTGGCAGCACACATAATGGCTGCCTATTTCTGCATTATATTCCTTAAACATTTCCATTTTAAGGGCAAACTAGGAGCCTGCAGTGTGTTTATAATGTCATAAAATAGAACTGCATCCATTGTAGAGCCACAGCAAAGCAATAAACAGCTGCTTAAGCAACACAAAAACAAAGACATCTGAATAGTCTAGGGCACTATTGAAGAATGAGGATAAATCTGACTGCTGGGAAATGATCAACGGCACTGAAGCCAAACCAAGAACGAAAGTGATTGAACACATAACAGCAAAAGAATGTCACATAACCTTATAAACAAAGATAGAGTTAAGGAAAATATAAGCTACAAAAAAATGCACAAGCTCGTGTGACAAGAACAATAATGGCATTAGCTAAAAGACAAAGTTTTAACTGTTACTCACCGTTACAATAAAGAGGTCGATGTCTCAGGACAGTTGTCCTTTTAGTCCATCAGTATGACTACTATATCCATAATATAAATTAAGGAAAATCTATTACGTTTATTTAACACATTTTATGCCACAAGAATAGTAAGACATGTCCCCTGGGTTCGCATGGATAAAAGAGGAAAAGAAAATTTTTATTTTTAAGGCAGAGCTGCATACCATTATACAGTACACAGCCAGGATAACAATCAGACAATGGGCCAACAATGGGGTCACTGACCTATTGAACTAATAAAAGTCAAAAAATAATAAAATTTATAAATAAGTTAACTGTTTTCACTGTAAAATCTTTAATTTTTTTTAAATGGAGACCTGGAAAGAGTAATTGTTACCAAGGCAACATCTAACAGGGATTCAAGTAAAAAATAAAGTAAAAGATAAAACAATATCACACCACCACCGTGTTACTCACTCGTAACACATTTCATTATGGGCTGTAGTAATAAAAGCAAATCATTTAAAGATATCGGCGCATATGCAATACACAGATAAATTTTCATGCTCAGTGTGTACTAGAAATAGAATACACAACTTTATTTTTGTTACTTAGCCCACATTAAGTAATGAAAATTGCTATGACATTTGGACAGCACACGCAGTATAACAGGATGTGTAACTTGAGCAGCAGAGCAAAAGTTGCACTGGTTTTGTATGGAATTACAAAGTAAAGACATCTCAAAGGTCACAGGAGTTCTGGAGCCTATACCAGCTGACACTGGGTGAGAGGCGGGGTACACCCTGAACAGGTCACCAGTCTATCATAGACAAACATTCACACTCATATTCAGACCTAAGGGCAATTTAGAATCACCAATTAACCTGTCTTTAGACGATGGGAGGAAGCTGGAGTACCCAGAGACCCACATAAACATGGGGAGAACATGTAAACCCCAGGTGCAGGATACATTTAGAGGTGACAGACATTGTGAAAAGGTGAGGAAATTATGAAGAGCATAATATGGCACTAAAACGTCTTACTACACACTTTGCAGTCATCTGTCATCTGAGGCAAAATTATCTGTAGCTTGTGGCAGCATGCGGCCTGTTGTGATGACATTGTGGCACATTGCAGTTAACTATTAAACTTTTTTTTTTCTGACATTCTCTGAAGCCAAGAGGCACTCTTGTGGCACTCTAATGCACAAATATTGATTCACATTATGTAAGCAAAGAGAAGTAATCTAATATGTAAATGATGTTAAAAAAGAATTGTGATGTCCTTCGATATCACATCATCAAGTAAGGCTTATGTAAATCTAACTTCACTTGGGTGACTGAATAAGGGAACAGATCCCATTTTCCCAGTTTGTTTTTTCGTCTACAAGCTGTTTTTGTAATGCGTGTCTACATACAATGCAGTGCATGTAAGTTTTTTATGTAAATTTAAGTGTTGCCTATAGAGCAAAAAAGGGAAACTAAAACAGTTTTGTTGTCATAATTCTTTCCTTAGCCACAAGAGACCTGGTTTTCACAGTGGTCGTAAAATACGGCGTTAATGGGTCAGTCTTTTCATCCGCATTTACTGTTGACACTGTTGAGCAAGTGACCTGCTCAGCACTGCAAACAAAATGCTCTGCTATGATTAGGATAGAAGGAGGCAAGAGCTCCGCTGGGTGATTTTTTCCCCTGTTCGTCTATGCAAATAAGAATGATTTTCTCTGAAATATTGAATATCCTTGGTATCTGCAAGAAGAATCTCTTCTGATAGGTGTAACTTATTATTTTAAAGGATAATCAATAAGGTACCCCCCCCCCATACACAGCCTCTTGATAATATTTGTAATAACTGTACTTGAAGCCTGCATGAGTCAGCTGCTTTCTTAGTTGAGCTTGTGAAAGCCTTTGAGAAGACAGCCACTGAAGTTGCAGTTATGGTGATGCAGTACATACTGTATACGTTCTTGGGGTGTGGCTTTTATGAAGCAATATAGCAAAAACATATAGTATGTTTCTTTTTGACCACTAGGAAAAAGAGAGATACCAAATCACACTCAACACTTTTTGCCACTCAAATGAACTAACACACAAAACAAGGAGTTGAAGATGATCAAAAGTACCATGTATTTCTGTTTAATTTCTGTCGATTGTTTCAAATTGTTACTTTACAGATTTATTGATTAATTATCTCCCTCACCCTTAACGGGCATAATGACTCCATATATGGCAAGAAGCTAAAAGCTACAAAAGGCAGAAAACTGCGGCAATTATTTCCATTTAACATGTGCTTGTTCAAATTTGTAATTGTAACTTTTTTAACAATAGGGTACAAAGATGCTAACAAAGCAACTGGAGGCAACCCTTAAATGGTCTACTAAATCAGTAAGTGGAAAGTGGATAAAGGCTGCAAAATGAACCAAACTGCAGCACCAAATATGTATTACCATGTAATATAGTTTCAGAAAAAAATCTCTAAAATGTGCTATATTTATCAGCTTAGTGGGCCCATTTCTTTAAAACTGTTTGTTGATTTGAGAGTAATGCATGTCCCACAGAACAATTCAACAATAATGAACAGGAAAAAAATGAAAATTTGTCAGGTCAGGTCAAGAGATTAAGGGCCTGTTTTTCTATGGTAAATTCTGTTTCACAGTTTAAAAATGACACTAACCTTTAAGCAGTGCTAAAGCTCCTAAGATGCAATCCCCGCCACATTGTCTTGTAATGATAAGAACTATTAAATTGTGAACATTGTTAACCACAATGAATCGTACACGTTCCTCCTGTGGACGCTACATGAAAGCTGAGTTTCCGCTGAATGCTAATCTCACTCTTAGTCCCCAAATGTCATCCTAATAGATTTATACTAAAATTAAATGGATAATTCACATTCACAGAGAGTGCTGAACAAAGTCCCTGGGACTAGCATGAAAAAATCTCAAGTTTCAAATTCAGTAATGTGTATTACAGGTCATGAGTTTATTCTCTGCCACGCACTAATCCTACCCAGAAATAATAAAATAATGTTTTGAAGTAAAAGTGATTCGTCGTTCTCTGTAAGTTTTTAATTCACAGCAGATGCAAAACTCTGCCTCAGGCTTAGTATTTCATTGAATATAATGGTCTTAATGAAAACATTATGGATATGCATTAAAATGCATGGAAATCATTAACTAAAAGTAGGCGTATTAATGGTAATTGTTGAGATTTTTAGAAAAAAATGAATCGGCTGGTGAATGACTGGTGGCATGAAAGAAAAGGATAAATGATATTACATTTTCAAACTGGAAGCTTTGTCTTTAAATTTCACCCTGCATTAAGTTTTGTTTCATCATGATCAAAATTAAAGGTTACACAGAATATATAGTACAATAAAAATATGGGTTCTATTTATCACACATCTCTTACTGTTCATAAACATTCATTGTTGTCTTAATATATTGCCTCTTAGCTTCCTATTTATGAACGCACTGTTCTATGATAAAGTCACAAGTATCACCACCGATTCCCACTAAGAGTCAGAACAAGGTAGCACCTTGAACATGAGAGCTGGAACATGACTAATGACCTGAGGAGAAAGCTCTTTTAACTCAACATTGGTGAGGTTCTGCCACACAAACACATCACCTTGTAGGGGGACACTCTATAATAGAGTTAAACAGAAAAGTCTGTAAAAAACCTGATATTGATTATGATCACTGAAATCTTTATTCTTACTACTTTTTAAAAAGAAGAACTAGAATAAAAGGTAGTTCCTTATCTTGAACAGTCAAGAAAGGAAATTTTCAGTAACCCCAGGAAACCTTAACTTCTAATAAAGCAAAATGAATGAAAACACAGACTAAATGAGCCTACAGTGAGTTGTACAAGTGTAAAAGCAGATAACTACTGAATTAACTACAGTCCAAAAGTGTAATATTTTGAAACGTGCAAAATGGCCCCTTGAGTCTCTTTTTGCCCACCATGAAAAATATGCAGTTTAATGGGAGGAAAAGGTTCAAAACTTGCTCGCAATTAGAGCAATGTAGTGAATTACATGAAAACATTTGCATCACTGGAACTTGGAACAGTATGCTAATTGCCACTCAGTGTCACAGAAAGTTTTTCACAGACTCTAAATAGTGACCAAACGAAGGGAGACTCACGTTCATGAAGACTTCTTTCTCACACTTCAGCTGACTTGTTCCAGAAGCATTTTCTCATTTACATGTTCTATAGTCACCTCATCAATTACTTTGTGTGTCAGGAATCGTGTGACAGGGTCGTGCGGTTTCATCAGTGCACACGTGAGGTTGTCTAAGAACATATTGGTCTTGAATGTTTTACTATAAAAACAAAACAAAACACATGTCAGTCTTGTGTTGCAGTCCTTCTGGGTTTCTACGCACTTGCATCATCTTTTGCTGAATATTAACCTTCCCTGCTGTGTGCGTGTGTGCGTGAATGTGTGGGCTTGCAATATGGAAAGAGAGAATACTTGTACATGACTTTACACTGTTTGTGTTTTTCTTTGACATGTATGTGAGGCAACAAGCGTGCGCGAGTGTGGGATTGAAGGCACATGTGTATTTGGAATTTCTTGGGAGAGATAGAGGGAGACAGTGTGTGATAAATATTCAGTGTTTATCAGCATGTCTAGGGGTGTTAGCTGAGGTCAGGGAGATAGATTCCTCCTCATTGGGAGACTGTGGATGGGAAGCAACAACGCGCCTTTGGGCCCCGCGGCACTTGATTCCTGGAATCACAAACAGCATCCGGCCCACAAGCCTCCATCACCGCTAAGCCAATGTGTGTTTGCTCTGATAAAATGAACACAAAATGTCATTGTTTGCCATGCAGGGTATGTTTGCCTGTTGGATTGTTTGCCTTCCTAAAACTGAAACTCTTTAGCAGTGATATCACTGTAGGCTGTGCTGGTGTCATTATGTCAAATGTCTGTCCGCATCTTCCCGTCAACTTACACATTCACCCACAGAGGTGATGCAAGTCAAGGCATGATATGATAGTGATTTTATTCATTTATTTTTAGAAAATGATGATTTAAATGATTAGTATCCTTCTGAGTCAATGGTATATTCATTGTCCTATTGGGTAAAGAACTAAGGATTTAACAACAAACACAGCAGGCTCAATCAATCAATTATATTGAGTTCAAAGCTCCTTCAATTAAGTGTGCACAGTCAGTGTTGGGTAGTGGCACATTTATTTGGGCAAAAAGCAGTGTACTAGATACAATTTTAAAATAACTAATCACTTTACATATATCTTCCTCAGAATTTTTTTTTTTTTTGTAGGAGTTATTTGATTTGTGGTCCAACGACAGAGGTTGTATCTTCTGAATATTTTAAAGCCCCATTATTAATCTGTGATATTGGGCTCACGGCCTTACAGCTAAAAAGTCCCCAGCTCCAATCCAGGTTGGCAGTTGTAGGCTTTTCTGTGTGTATTTGCATGTCTCCATGCTCGCGTGGGTTTCCTCAGGGTATTTCAGTTTTCACCTACAATCCGAAGATATGAAGTTATGTTATTTGATGAATCCAAACTGCCCCTAGGTGTGACTGTGAGAGTGAATAGTTGACTGTCACCCCTGAGATACTGACAAGCTGTCCAGGGTGTATCACACATTTTATTGACAGTTGGGATTGACTCTAGCTCCACCATGATACTTAGCAGGATAAGCGGTATGTGTAATGGATGCAATGTCACTGCAACTAAAGATAAAACTGTTATTATATAAATTATTTTTATATTTGTTGCTTTTTTGTATGTTTTAGCTTTAAACTGTTAAATTGTTTTTCCAAGTGGAAACCAATGGTATTTCCAGTATTTCCAGAACATGAAGCAACAGCTAACTGGGTATTATTGTAGTAGGTAGTAGTTAACGTGTGATTTCTCTTTAAGTATGTTAACTTATCAAGATTAAAACCACATAAACATAAATCAATCATTATGTGTCTGATATGACATTTTTTGTCCAGGGAATTTTATATTCCTCTTTCTGTCATCTAAGTGAACGTGCCAGGTTGCATTTGTCATCCAGAAGCTTGATAAAACATATCCTTCATTTTACATAACCAAATAATGTTAATCTCACAATGTGGCATGCTTGACATTTCCCTTGCAAAATAAATACCCTGAATGTACGTAACATATTGAATGTAGCTCTTGACTATAAATTAGTGAGAAATACCAATATTACCTTCTGGTGTGATCTGTTTCTCACATTTGTCTGTTTCACTTGCCATCTTCTTTTTTTTGCAATGTCATCATATCATTCTTACCTTTTTTATTAGTTGTTTTTCCTCATCTTGCTGAGCCTTTCTCTTTATTTCTCTTTCCCTCTCATTTTCTGTTCTTCTTGTTTTGTCATCTTCTGTTGTCTTTCTGTTGGTTCCTGCTGACAAGACCGGCGGCATGATTTTGTTAGAAACATTTAGTGTCTTATCTAATGAGAAAGTAGTCAAACCATAACATTAAATCTCATGGAATAACCTGACTTGCAGTGTGTTTTTGCATGTTCACATATTTTGATGGAAGGTATCTGAGGCTTAAGGCTCAAGGTGAAGAAGTAAAAAAGTAGGCTTTCAGGTATGCAGAGTGGATAAAATGACAGGAATGCTTTAAAAATTATGTTTCCATGCAACTAAACTGCAACCATGATTATGTTTTTGTAGTGAGTGGATTTTTGTAGTGCAGAAAAGGAAATAAGATGCCGTGAACTGGATTGTTTTGTGAAAAATAACGTGTGGCCTTTGTACATCTAATTGATTAAGTATGTTTAGTATTAATGTTTTTAGGACTTGTTGTTTACAGTAATTGGGAACATATGGTCATAATGTTAATAGAAAATGTAATTGGGTTGCAACTATGCTCACTAAAAACATACAGTATTTGTGATTGCAGTTAGTAGTGTAAAAGATTAAGGTAGGGTGTATCTTGCTTTACGCTGAAAAAAACTGTGCCTATGAGGTTTTTGACTTCTGACCTTAGAATTTATGCTGTATTTAGATATGCTGGCACAGGTCGAAGGCATAAAAAATCTTTCTTCAGTTAAAAAATATGTTCCACTAGTCTTAGAAGTTTAGTGTAAACATTTCTACTTATTTTACCAATTTACTTACAAGATAATGTGATAATCCCACAAAGAATGCCTTATTAAAGATATAACTTAATTAAGTCAATCTTGAAATGTTAAAAAGCAGAAATAGATTGTTAGATGGTAAAATGATTTTTGTGTAAACTATTTTTATAAGCAGTTGAGTGGGAAAAAATGTTAATCTCCCACTTAGATCAATAAGTAAGCTAGTAAGACAGTTAAAGATAATTGGCAGCTCAAGATAGATTAGAATTTTATAACTAACTGCTCCTAATTTTCACTTACATGCATATTGTAACAAGCATACATAGCCAAATGTAGCTAGTTAGCTACTGTAGGTAAGTTAGGCCACTTCATAGCAGTAACAGCACAACAGCAACATAAGAGACGATCACCATCTTGGACAACTGCATAAATGCTCTGAAACGGTTTCCATGTGCTCTTTTTTTCATCCTTACCATTTAGCCAATGTGATATAGACATAGCAAAAGCATGCTCACTTTCCAAAACTATATCAAATATCTAAATCAAATTGGCCCTCAGAAATATTGAAGTACAAGAACACACACAAACTATAGCAAGTTTACAAATGAAAAGTGAGGATTAAGATTCTGGTTGCATCTAATCACATGATCAGTCAACATGTTACAGCATCCTGAGCATATGAAGCAGCCTTTCTTTTAGTTTTATGTAAAGATTTGTGCTGCGGTTATGCAAGATGTTTTTTAGTTATGGGTTTTCTGCCTATTCATCTCCCAAGGAGGCTTGTCATTTTGTTGTGATGCATGTTGACTGAATGAATGAATGCTTTTTTTCTGATGGCCGCATGCTGTGATGTTCCTAATTTGACACCAGTCTAATCACCAGTCTGTTAAATATTAACTGGATTAGGGATTGTTTCTGATTGCATCATTGCATCCAGCATGATTGGATTTCAACCCAAGTGTCATCAGTCGAGTCCATTACTGAGAGGATTTACAGGCACTCAAGTTGTCTCTCTTCTGACAGCACCTTTCAAATATATCGCAGCAGTGTTTAAAATGTGCCAGCAATTTATTATGGTCACAGACTTACCAGTAAGGTGAAATCCATGAAGAAAATCTTTTCAAATCATGCTGTTGTGCACTTTGGCAGTATATCAGAATCCCTACTGAGTCAGGAAGGCTCTAACAGGGAAGATAGCTTTGACTAAAGTTCAGACATCTTTTTGCAAACTAGATTTGAGTGACATAAATGCCTAGTTGTGGTTAATTGTGCCCCAAACTGACAAAAATGTCTGACAGAACATTTTTGTATACACTAATCCTTTTGATGAGTCAGGTGATTACTGCCAGTCAAAGCGAAGGCAGACAGAGGTGCCTAGTCAGCTTTATTTTCCCCTGAAGATCTGTGGACAAACATATCACAGCTGCAGTGGAGGCAGTGCTATTATTACCTTATAGAATGATGTCAGGTGAGTCATGTAACTCATTATACTGTACAT
Organism: Ctenopoma multispine; assembly: GCA_034779795.1. Taxonomy (NCBI): domain Eukaryota; kingdom Metazoa; phylum Chordata; class Actinopteri; order Anabantiformes; family Anabantidae; genus Ctenopoma; species Ctenopoma multispine. Next base: position 14,850,131 of record JAUYWH010000014.1, on the reverse strand, counting down.
CAAGCTTCAAAATGATATTAGTCACGTCACAGTGTGAGCATAAGATGATAAGAATGTGGGACATCTTCACAATAGGCTTTTTTTGGATTCAATGCCTTTGTGTACCATCATCTAGTACATTTGAAGAAACGTTCAGATTGACAATTAATTACTGTAAAAGACTGACTCTTACGGAAAAAAATAAAAAAGATATGCTTTTGTGAGATTTCGCAAACGTTTTGTTCTTAAAGTACTTCCAGGTCAGTTGGTTACCATAGATGCTACAACAATAGAGAGTATCAACTGCATTCGTAGAGTGATCTTGCAAAAGTTCTCGCAGGAGTATATCTTCTTTTTTTTCACCTATTAATTTTTATTTCTCTCATGTCCCCTCCCGGGCTCCGTAGACTTTTGAGGCAACTCTAAAGAATCTGCTTTGCATGCAGGAAGGCCTCACTCCACCTTCAAGACATATGAGCATTACAACTTAGTAACGTCGACATTATTAAATGCTAAACACATGAGCTCAGAGTGGTGGAGGAATACACAGGGCTGGCTTGAAGGTGTTGGTCAAGCATGACTATAGCAGCTGATGCAGCTGAAGTAAATATACTTTTCATCACAATTCATTTCTGTTTTCAGTTAGCAATAACAAACACTGAACCCTCTCTGCAATACCAGTGAACTAACAACTTACAAACTAAATAAATACTGAATATGAATACATCATAAAACGTCCTGTGCTGCTCATTGTCTTATTCAGTGAACACTCGTTTAAGAGCTTCACATATCTGAAAGTAAAGAAACCTTGATTGATTATTGTTTCACTGCAGCCAAACTGAATATGCTTATGTCTGTGCTACATTTCGTTGCTCTCTGTGTACTGTCACTCACCTCCCAGCCAAAGGAGGAAATACTGCAGATGTCTTTGGCAGCAAAAAAAAAAAAACATGCAATGAAAAATAACTGTAACTAGAAACATTCAAGCACATATTCCATGTGTAGCAAACTGATGAATGTAAGTGCAATGCATGTCTATGGCCCATAAATGTTTGCGTTACACAGATTATAGCATTTCTCACAGATTTGTGTATCATGTTGACTGGATATTCAGTTAAACTCATTTATAATCATGTATTAGATGCTATAGGAGTATAAGAGCAAATCCTCATAAGACAATGTGAGAGTCAAAGAAAGGAATTTGTTTTATTGTCCCATGCCAGATGAAGGTTAAGATTTCAACATGTTATAAACTAAATCTAGACTTGCAGAGAGCTTAATGAAAGACAGATACAAGTTCATTTTGTTTCTCTACAACATCCTCGCCACTAATTATTCCTGTTTCTCAGGAAAGAACTCAAAGCGCAGTCCAGGTTTTGAACCACCTATCTAACGAGGGGCTTCTCCACAATCTCCATCCCACTCGTACTAAACTACTAAAGATTAAAACCTCTTATTAGTGCTAAATACTGAGTTTATCTCCATAAAGGAGGCTGATTGAAGTTGAAGTAAAACAGGACACAAGATTAGTCCAGTGTGTGTCGCCTGCCATGTGGTCTGTTTGTCAGCTTCAATTATCCATAACACTCAGCCTTAATCCTCACTGCAATTAAAATTCCAATTAGAATTGGAAAAACATATTCAGATGCAGAGAGCATGAAGATGGCTTGGTAAATATTGGCCTTCCACAGTGTTAACACTCCGAGTCACAGTAGGAGGACATAAGTAAAATACTGTGTACAATAGCTGTGGGAATCATCTTGGAATATAAAATGCTCAATGCATATGCAATAGCCATTAGCAGCATAATGTTGGATAAATAAGGGTACATTCATTTCACAAATGAAGTAATTGGATAAGGATGATTGCATTAGCATATTTTAGATAGCAAAGCAATCACTGCTAAATTCATTTTCATCTCATTATCTGGCATTGATAACTAATTAGATACAGAGACACTGAATAGTTGCATTTTCCTATAAGCTCTCTTAGTATATTGTATGAAACTGGTGTTGTTGAATTACATATGCACAGTCATACAGTGAGTAGAGTTAAAATTTTAATATCACGATAACAGTCATTATTATCACGGTATTGTTAAAAAAGTTCTGAAAATGTTTTGTTGAAAAGTACTGTTACGCATTCACCTGTGGTTCTTATTATTATTTATAAGAATATCACCTTTCAAGCAACAAGAGTGCAGGTCACACTGACATGATATGCTTGTATAGAAGTAAAGAATAGACTATCTGACTCATTATCTTCCTAAAATGGAGCTGCCAGCTACACAAAGCTAATAATTTATGAAATCAATAAGTTTTACTAACTGTATGTGAGAACTGTTTTGATGTTTCATGTGTATTTTTACAATAAATGTTGTGTTGACTGTAGCTGATACAAATAGACAATAATAAGTATTTAAATAGAAATGAACACAACTGGCACTAAAAGTTGTGTAACTAGCTTAACCAAACTGCAGCAGCAGCGAGTCTCTCCACTACTTGTTCGTGTTCTAATAACGGGTTTGGTTCACTTAACACCAAACTAGCACAATAAAAGTGAATGTAATTTTAGGTGTGAGAGTAACAAGATTTAAAACTTTGATTAAAAATGTTAAAAGCAAAGTTTCGTTCCACAGACATTATGGAAAATCCGCAGTTTCAACTACTTGTTGTCCAAACTAGTTTGTACTGAAAAAAAAAGAAAGATAAATAAATAGTTGTTATTGTTGACAATAAGATCACCACAAATCCTAATAAAATAAATCCCTGTCTGCATGTACTATGTGCATGATTATATATTACATAGATTGTCAGGTGCCATTAACAAAGAAAAAACTTCTTAGTACAAATAAGTAATTTGGTTTCTTGAATCAATTTCAAGTTACTCTAAAAGTAGACATTGAAGGTGCAGGCTTCTCCAGTTGATTAGGGAGTGCTAATCTGAATGTTAGCTGCAAGGCTGCAGATGTGTTTTGGAAGTGAGGTGCCTCAGATACAGAAATGATCATTTAAATATTGCTAGGTTCTTGCATTCATTACCTTGCCTCCTGGACACTCTTTTTAATACAGTTGTGATGGTTCATTGGTCACGGCTTCAATAATATTGGCTGTAGCTTCTATTAGTCAGATGCCTGTAAAATGTTCTGCAGCCTGCCATGGATGATGCATTTTACGTAAGTTGCTTGGATACGAGGCAGTTTACTGCAGTTTACTTTTGAGTGGCGATATGTGGCTATAAAGTAGCAGCGGATTTTAGCATGTACAGGATGCTGTTTGATTTTTCCTCTTCATGTATTTAAATAGTCACAGAATTGTTTAATGTTAAGGTCTTGTTATTTATGTTCTGTAGTGAGGAGTGGAAGGTTCTTTTTGCATGATTAATAAGAATCCTCTGTGGCCAACAAGTTAGTCCTAATTTCTCTTACAGAGGAAGGGATGGGAGGCTCATCAGGCTCTAGTCCTTTCAAAGGTGAAAACACACACTTCATAAATTATAGATTCCAAAATCTAAATTCCAGGCTGTCATTGGACTAGACTGAGACTTTACCAGGACACTTACAGTCCTAAGTGTCCTACACCAAGATAATACAGTGTCGGAAGTACACAAATAGTTATTTACATAACTTATAATTTAACACGAATTTATTCAGTATTATGAAACCAACTAAAGTATAAAGTAATTTTAAAACACAGTAATACTTTATAGATTCAAACTTAATTATATCATCAAACTATCTATATTAATATAAGCAAGATCTTAGGTCAATAATCCAAAGCAATTATTATGTAAAATTCTAAAAAGTAATGGTACAAGAAAATCAATCTAAAACAAGTATTAACTGATAAACTTTTCATAGCATCAAATTCACTCAACTCCAGCTAATAATATGATATAACTGTACTTTTAAGTTTGAATCATGGTGTGAATGTTGTTTGCTCCTTCAGTGTACATGTCCCAGGAGAAATAACCCCGGTAGGTCTCACGATAAAAAGTCACCAACATTCTGCATTTCAAGTTCAATAAAAGCAGTACCATAAAAAAATATATGCTATGAAAATTGGATAGGATAAAAGAAAAGAAAAGAAAAGAAAAGAGATCTGAGGTGACAAAAGTGATGAACAAAATAGTACAGCTAGATATAAGGTCCAGGGCCTATAATTATATTTAAATCAGGGAATTTGGGCAATTTAGAGGAATTTGAGAGTTCAAGCTTCAATCTTAAGCCAAACTCAGTTTAAAATGGGCTTTAGATCTCTATATTCTCACTTCATGAATAACTTTCCATCTTAGAGGACAAGTTGCACATTTATCGACAAATTTCATTCCCATGAAGAGTACCTGTCGCACATACAACACTGTGAGGAGTTTTTCATACTTTGGATGAAATGGACCTTTAGGTCTGCTTCTGTGACAGAAAATGTATTGGTCTTTGTCCAAATAGCGTGTTTTCTAAATTTCTAAAATGTGCAAACGCAAAAGACGGACTAACACAAAACACAAAGACACTGTGCTATCACCTGTCAAAATCAAAGCCCATCTACTTCCAAGCCCTGTTTTTCTTATAAACGTTCATAGTTTGTAGCCTAATAAAGTGTCTGTTTTCTATATTTACCCCAGATGAGTATCAGTTTGCCTGCTGTCTAAGCCAGGACCACAATTCAATATCCTGCTGTGTGTTAAGGGACAAATCAGAGAATAAGGAAACACAGAAGAACAATGACATGAAGAAATTTTAGACTTCCATTGCATAAAGAGATGTTTGTGTATACACACACGCATGCCTGTATGCAGTTTAGCAATTTGAAAACACACATAAAAACACAATATGAGATACAGCAGTGACATGTAGATGAAACGCTTAAAGAAAAAAAAGAGGCCTTTTATTAGAGAACAGAGGATAAAAAAAAGAAAAAATGCAGAAAAAGCCCAAAGTCAACCACAACTTCAGAGCTTCACACATGCCAGGGTGAGAGTTTGGCTGCTGGGGGAATGTGTCAAAGTGAGGCCCCTGTCTGAGGAGATTTAGGCCTCAGCCAGAGATGAAACGAAGCCCAACCTCAACATAGAGCCTTGCGGTCCTCTGCCTCCCTCTGCGTGTGTGAATGTCTGTGTGTGTGTTGACACATTTGTCTCTGCCTGTCTCTTGGAAACTTTCAAAATGAGAACATACATGTGTGAGTCAGAGTGCATATAACAATTCTTTTGTGAGGATATGCAGTAAGTGTCCTTAAGCATGTGTGTTCATATATAAATTCTTTCATGTCTGTGTGTGTGTGTGTGTGTGTGTGTGTGTGTGTGTGTGTGTGTGTGTGTGAGACATGGTGTATGAGCATCGTGTGTGTATCTCACCACATTTCGCTTCCTCAGATCCCTCAGCCTAGGTTCTGCGGTCCAGATTTCATTAGCAGCCCTCTGGCTTCCCCTCCACCATCTGAATTTAATCCTTTGGCTTCCTTTGACATGCATCTGACTAATGAACGTCAATATTTTGGTTAGAACAGCCAAGATGTAAAGGCAGAGGGCCCTGGTTAGCGGAGAAGAAACGCAAAGGAGCCATGAAATGTGTGTGTAGGTGTTCTAATGTATTTCTGTAATAGATACAGTTTGGCTATTGTAAGATTAGAGATTTTCAAGTTAAGCCAACTGCTGCATTATTTGATAGGGTGTTTTTTTTCTACAACCAAAAATATATTATTTGCAACATGTATTCTGAAATCGATGAAAAGCTTGCACATTTGAGTAACTAGCGTTAACTTATTCAGGATTCCTGCTCGAAGCTTAGACAAAATTAAATCTATTCTTGATCAACAAGGGAAATCTCATTACAAAAAACTGACATTAAAATGACCTTTTGTATTCCTGTGTTCCTTGTGTAGATCCAAGAACTCCACCAATAAAAATCTCAGCATACAATTAAATCTAAGTAAATTTTAAATTAACCATTTGATCTATGTAATTTGCTTAGGGCACATCTTAACCACAGGATAAACTCTACTTGTCCCCTGTGTCATATTCTTGCTAGGTTTCAAGGTGGACTATCTTCAAGCTGCCTAGTACAGGAATTAATGAAGATGCAATATGGCTTGACAGGACTCAAAAACACGATGCAGAGTCTGCGAAGACATAATAAAGCACCTTTCTTTCTCAAAACAAATAAGACAGCAAAACCAAAACAGAACAGATACAACAGATATGCCACAACATGGAAAAGTGTGAAACTAGGTGGGTAAAATACTGTATTCTAGACTGCAAGGGGAATTGCGGGCAGCTTAAGAGTGATAGACTGATCAGAAAATGGGACACAGGAGTGGATGTAGTTATTGAGAGTCTGGTGATTGGGAATGTTGGGGAAGGCTGTGGCAACAGGGGAAATGCACGTGTACGGAATGACAAGCGATCACAATTGCAGGTAGAAATTAAATTGCCCATATTGTAGTTTATTCAGGTGTACTGTAATGAGATTATATAATTTTCAAGAAAAAAATGCAAACACATGTTATAATGCCTCTTTATGGAACTGCTCCCCTGTCCTTGGGACTAAGCTTGTTTGAGCTCCCGTGTCTTCAAGGCCCCTCTTCCCCTATTCCACACTGCTCTAATTGTCCAGATTGTGGAAGCCTTCCTGCGGGTCGAACTATTCCCACTTGGAACTCCACCGTCCTTCAGCAGCAACCTAGCCGGAAATCCTTCTGCGTGATGGGGCAGCCTGTGAACACAGTCGTCCATGAAGTGCCATCACCGGATAAAAACCAAAGTCAACTGGCCAGACTGAAACCTGAACGTTTCACTACCTGCCAGGATGAAAACATACATTCACATTAAGCTCTGACTATTTGTAACACGGGGACCCAACTTCAAAAAGATACGCATGCAACATCAGAACATGAAAAGCATAATATGACCCCTTTAATGAATGAAAGGATAAGGAAAATGTGAAACTGGAATAAGAAGACTTATTGTATGCTTATTATTGTAACAGTGATGAGAACGGTCGGGTTTACCTGCTGCTGGTGCAAGTCCTCGTTGACCCGCATCATTGTCATGAAAGAATGAGATGATATAAGATATGGCATGAAATAGCCCGGCCCAAGGAAATACTGAAGTGATTGGTCTAACAGGAGTGAACAAAGGGGTAAAAAAAGTGTCTGTGGATGTGTGTGTATGTCTGTATGTGAGCAAAGAGAGAAAGCTTCAGGTAAAGTGAGAAGAGACTCTTGACACTTGTAAGCGAGAGAAGATTGTGGAAGTGTGTGCATGTCTTCTCTATTTTACTTCTCTTCACCCAGAGAAGATGAGCTGAGTTCATATGCTTCTTTTCAGCAGCTCCTTCACAATCACTCAGTTACATACTTTTCACACCTGGGAGCTACTGAGTACAACCACAGTATTATGCTGTTGGCACTGAATGTCTCCACTTGGAGCAGTTAGGGATTAAGCACTTCCCTCAAGAGCAGCTCACTGGCAAAATGAGGGAAGAAAGCTCTTTCTCTCTCCTTATTCCCTGATTTCCCCTGTCACCTGAGAGATTTGAAACAGTGACAGTCTTTTCATAAGCCTGTTTCTCCTGTGTTCTTTTTTCCTACTCAATATATGCTTTATCGCTATATTTGTGTTTCTGAGTGAGAGTGAAGTGAGGATACAGAGATATAATTGGATGCTGACCTTTGAATTGGTTCAGGCTGAAAAATGTTATCTTCCAGAGACGAACTCAAGGTTGGGCTCAAGACAAGCTTTCTGTCTGTTATAAAGCATGTGCGTTAGTATCCTGGGGCACACAGCTGTCTTTTCAAGGCTTGAAAAAGAAAGCCCACAAATGCTCATTGCGGTCTGGCAGAGCTCTACAGGCATTCTCATAACAGGTCTAATTTCAAACAGACCGTAGAATAAATGATTGACATGTGCTCTCCCTTGATGAAACATAATATAATATTTTCTGCACCTGATTGTGTAACTATGCATGAACTTTTAGTTTTCTAACTTTGAAACTGATTAGACTTGTTCTTGAATATACTTGGGACAAATGATTAATTATACACTTTCGTAATTTTTTTCCAAGGTATCAAGACTGCTGTTAACTACATTTAAAAGTTATGTGATTTTGTGTCATTACAGAATAAATTTCTAGAATCTTTGCCAGTTTGATGGACAGAGAAAACAAGTGTGACACTCAAAACAGCATGATGTTCTTTTTAGTATCAACAAAGCATAGGCTACCCATTGAAAGGAGGCCAAAAAATACTGTAGGTTTTGATAAAATAATAAGAACTCATATAAAAGTTGCAGAGGGATGGTGTTCTGTGAGGAGTTCTTGTCTGTCATTACAACTCTATCCACCGAGCACCACGTCCGTCTCTGGCCTCTCTGCTTTGTATCACTGTTGACCACCTCCTCTCTCACATTACAGTGGGGGAGCAGCTCACACACACAAGGTTTAGAAATTTTTCATTTACCCATTTTTTTTGCCATTTTCCTTTGCTTATCTCTTACTCGGGCATTAATCACAATAAATCAATAAAACTAAGTAAAACATGCAATGAATACACACTGATAATGCCATTCTCAGAGTTTCAAAACCAGTCACAAGCTCCAGGCTGGCTGGGAGGGACAACATGAAACCAGTAACAACCAATAATTACTTGGTTATGGCACGTACAGCATACCAGAGGTGATGAGGAGTGCATTACAATGCATATTACATTGTGTTACCTAATTAAAGTAAACCCGTGAACAAACGTAAATGGTCAACTTTCAACAATTTCCAAGATTAGGTAAATAATTTGCAGGTACAGGAGATACACTAAACAGCAGAGTTGGGATATCAATGAGATGTAACATTGTGATGTACTGGCAAATAGACAAGACAAATCACCATAGGAGAGGCAATTACATTGCTGAAAGATTCAAGAATGCTTAGATTAAATAAACATGGTTAGTGGTAACATTAGTCTAGTATAACTAACACAATGGTGGAGGCGTGCTTGCCTAACATTGCAAATTTAGAAAAATGACCATGAAATCAGACATTTTAAACTGCAAAATCCTGGAGGGGCTAATTTATTATTATTACTACTACTTAGAAAAGTCTAATATCATAAAAAGCCTTAAAAACAAAGTGTCTAAAATGAGAACTCAACAGCATGAACTTTGATCTAGACCTGGTGGATAATGTGGCACTAATGTTCCATTCCAAAGCTCTCGTTAAATGCAGGATAGGGCCACAACACATAATAGGAATTCACAACAGGAATTCAAAACAATATATGGATGAATGCAACCAGTGTTTAACCAATCACGCTTGAAGGCAGCAGACTCAAAGAAGTAGAGTCCTTACCTATGTGGGAAGTATCACTGATAAACAGGGAGGTACAGATGAAGCCAAAGCAAAAGTAGACAGCCCATCTACAGCTCAAGAACATCTGGTGCTTCAGAATGATACAACAGCAAACAAAAGTAAGAATCCTCAACAGGTTCTGAGACCTGGTGAATGGCAACATTCATATTCATGTCCATAAAGTGCAAATCTTTGGTCAGACAGGATGAGGACACAGCAGCTACCAGCAGAGTAGTTATTACATCAACAATTAAAAGATGGAAGAAGAAAATGAAACTGGATTGGGCACATACTACGAAAACCAGTAACAAACACAACTAGACAAGCTTAGACATTGATTTGTCTTAAGAAGAGAAAGATAGACTGAAAGAACAAATAAAAGGCAATTATAGAAATAAAGGAAAGAGAGAAATTCTAAAACATAAAGGCTGAAAAATAAGAATGAAAAGGAAAAAGGATAGACGTGATGAGTGTGTTTAAGTGTGTCCATGTGCTTGCGTCATATCCCATTTTAGCAAACCTTCAATCAAGATGTGATTTAAAAGCCTTGGTTTCTGTTACCACATTTTACTGCCTACAGGCCTGTGAGCAGGGGCTTTTATTTGGCAGGGACTTAAACTCTAAAAGTAACAAGTTGAGGTTTTTTATTTGGCAGTGGTTTTCAACTGTAACAGTTTTCTTCAGTTTTCCTGACCACAGAGCAGAAGGATGGAAGGAGGAGAGGGTAGGGGGGTAGCATAGAAGGCAAATCAGCAGCAGCAGAAGGATGGAGATGAACAAGGCAGCATTATGATGTGATGTGAGGAAGTGAAAAAGAGTTGGGGCTAGACGTAGCGATTGAGGCCAAATGTATTTATGCTCATAGGGAATTAATATAAGTCAGTGCAGCAGACCCTAAGTGAAAGTGCTTGAACAGATATCTTAGGTGTAGTCAGCAGTATTTCCCACACTGATGACTCACTAAAATCCCCTAAGCATTTTTCTCATTATTCCAGACAAGGGGTATTTAAACCAGTAAGTATGCTGTATGAGCAGTTTTGTTTAAAATGGTCTTTTTGAATGTAGTTTTATGCCGAGGGGTGGATCTCACCATCCACCAACTTCAACTATGCAGGTGCAGGAGAAGGTCTGGTGCAGTATAGCATGTTATAAATGGAGACAGAGATTTTTTTTTTAGAGCTTCATGGTTTTCTGTATGGACTGGAATCCAGGAACAAACAATGATTCCTCAGGATAAGCAATGTATGGGATTAACATTATATTGTATCCAGGTGCTATCATTGTCAAGTCCTCCATTACCAACATGTTAGCTTACATTCACAAAGCTGTCAAAGCTAAAGGACAAAAAGAAAACCTGAAAACTCCATGGATTAGCTCATGTTTATTTCATAACCTTTATAAGACTCAGAACAAAGACCTCTTTTAAAGGAACACCCTGATCACACATACTATATTTTCTGATGTCACTAAACTGGCGCATGATGAAATACTTCATTCCCTGCTAGTCTTTAACTCATGTTGAGGTATTGTGGACTATATTTGCTGTCCAATGCGCACAAGCTGGAAAGATTGACTGGCATCGCAGTCGTATAACTATCACTATCTGCGCTTGAGTTGGTCCTGAAAATCAAAAAGATCCCAATTAGTTGGAACTTTGTCAAATCCCTCATGTCTTTCTAAGTCACGCACCACAAGTCTTTGAGTTTTGGAGAATCAGCAGCCAGTGACAGCATGTGTATTGAGGTTTTGTTAAAATTACATGTCACTTCCCAAGTCTGTAAATCCCTATAAAACTTACATTTAAAACCCGCCTACTGCTCTGAGGGAGTGTGGGGTTAAAGGCCTGAATGGTGTTAATGAGGTTGCTGCACTTTTATCCTGAATGTCCAGGAACTGAACCAGCAACTTTTTGGGCACATGTTATTTAACCTTCAGAGATAACATTAGAGAACATTTAATCTATGGAGAGCTAAAGTTGTGCAAAGCATCACACTCTGAAAAACTGCTGTTTTATTGGTGGTAAAAACCAAAAAGTTGCAAAGCCAGCTGTAATTCCACTTATAGAGATGTCTGAAACATTTGAAAGCAGTATCATTGTCTCATGGTGATTGGTCACAAGCACCCTCATGCTCCATACAGGGAACAAGATCACAACCTCCTCTATCTCTACAGCATCTTCACCCCAGAAATGCAACTGAAACACAGAATACTGTCTGTGGGATGTTCAGGTCACTGCTTGATGAAATTGTAGAGTGGATACATATTGTACCATTACACCACTGTAAGTGAGAGAGGAGGTGGAGGGGATGCAGTCAGAAAAAAAGCAGAAAGAGTAGGAGGAGACGGTGAGAGCAACAGAAAAAAGATGTTAAAATATAAAGGGAACATACTGAGTAAGATGAATATAAGGACGGATTCAAAAGTCTAGGGGAGAGGAAGAGGGCACGGGAGAAGATGAACTGAAAAAGAATGGTGCAACACAAAAAGAGGGTCTAATGAAGCAAAGTGTGGGATGGGTATCTGATGTGAAGACATGAGCAGAAATAAAAGTAAATGTAAAAGACACAATTAAAGGGATGGGGAGTAAGAATTACAGAGTAGAGAGATGGCAGCAATGGAAGAAGTTGGCTCAGGCATGACTTGGCTCTGTCTCTGTTAAACTGTTTCATTAACGGCTCGCTGCTACCTTCTTGGAAGTTAAATCCTACTGAAACCTCAAAAGCAGGATTGGTAGGTCACACTGATGTGGGATCTGACCAACTGTCTGAAATGTAAATAAGAAACTCAGTATGGACCACAAGGGGGTACACCCCCCCCCCTTCTTTCTTTCCTTCCATCACCTCTTTCATCTTTTCCTTCCTGGTTCTTCTTGCTCTCTGTATTACTTAGATTCCCTCTTGACCTACACATCCTTTTCCATACAAATACTACAGGAGTTGGTCTGCCTGAATTTGCTTTGGAAACAAAATGTTTTCATTGGTGTCTAATAGGCTTCTATTTCTCATGGTTAAACATTACACCCCTAGAATTTTCTAGAAAATATCCTGTCTCCCCAAAGTATTTATAATGTATAATAGTTTTATGGCACTGAGAAGGGTTGAACATATTTCCAAATGCAATGCTACATAGAGTATGTCCAAAAGAGGCACCCACATATATATTCATCTCTGATTGGAACCATGACTTACTGTTCGAACACTCTTCTTTTTATGTTTTCCCACAAGATTAGTTTTTTCTCATAAAATTTCAGCAAATCACAACAGCTGCCAAAGCAGCAAAATTGTCAGTCTGCCTGAACAAAGTGTTAACTTCTTTGCTCTATCCTTTTTAGGGAACACTTTGATCATTTGACAAAAAAGCTGATCCTGACGTGATGAAAAATGTATTTGAATACGCTTGAAATAAATTTAATTTATCTTGTCTGACACTGAAACCTTAAAAAACGAGCAAATAACTTGAAAGGTAAGTAACACATAATGCACATTATATTGTGTCTGTCTCACTATTAAGTATGCATCAGGATAGTGCTTTCTTCTGTCTAGTTGACAGAACCGTTGCCTCATTTTATCTTTCATGAAGACATAGAGGCAGCTTGTTATTAGTAATGTTTGTGAGTGTCTCAATTAAGTCTTCTGTCCTCTCTCCTGAATTTTTTTCATATAAGAGGGAAGCTAAAAACTAGGCCAGAGGATGGTACTTTTTTTTTTCTTTCTGACTCATGACTTTGAGTTTATTCATCGTGAAAGGTGTGACTGAGAGGAGAGATGTGCCTTTTTAAAATCCTCCTTAAAGTTTTACCTCTACTATGGCTCAGAAAAGGAGAATTAAATTTCTCAATCCAATTAATCAGTGGAAAAGCAGGAAATTCCTGCTTCAGAGGGAACCAAGAGTTTTTAGGAAATGCAAAGAAATTGTAAAATATTTGCAAGCAATCGCATTGCCCCTGGCGATAGTTAGACTGTCATTAGTACTATATGTTTTTGTAATTGGGTATTTATCTGGTATTCAGTGCAGTAACAATATAACTGTCTTTTACTCCTCTAGTGTCTTCAGACTGCAGCAGAACAACTACTGTCTGGGTAGATAGTTTATTTGGTTACTGAGCATAGAGTAAAATTATACACTCTTTCTGAAAAAAGAAACAACTAAATATTAATTGGAGACTGCAAAACTTTTCTGTGGATAACTTTTCAGACACATAAACAGAATTAAATTAAATTAAATTCATATGGATGTTTTCTGATGTGCCAGGTTCAGAAAAGATTTGACTAAGAGTTGACATTAGGCTTCTTCCCACCTGTTTTTGAGAGACAGTCATTATTTGCATTGCCACATAACAATGTCAGAAAAGACTATTACTATTTTAAGGCACACTTGAAAAATCATCCTATCCTATAAATGTTTATTCTACATTATACATCATATGAATGTACCTGTTGTGATGGAGACTAAATAATAAAGTTTGGAGTCTTTGACTCTACCATTAGTGACTCCAATAGAAAACTCATTTCTGAAACCTGAATCAGAACAAGTTGAATATTGATTGGCTGATAGTTTACACTAAACTACTTTTTTGTATCCCTATAATGGAATTTATGTAAATAATGATTGATTATTCAATCATTAAAATTTACATTAATCAAGTAAAGTAATTACATAAAATCTGCTTCCCAGTGAGTCTTTGGTTAGCCTTGAACAACACCGATACATTTCATTTGGGGAAATGGGGTCATTATGGGGTCATTTATCTTGAACAAATAGAAAATAGAAAAGAGTCATTGAAATTCCCATTACACTCATCATTTTCCAGTGACTGTCTGACTGGAAATAATACAAAGAGAAAGAGGTTTTATGAAGAATGAAGCTGATAACACAGGCAGATGGATAGACTGATGTAGTTTATATGACAGTGGAGAACACAAATGACATATGAGCAAGAAAGAGATACCGACAGTGTCAGCCAGATGGATGAACAAAAACAAAACCAAAAAAGAAAAAAAATAACTACCCCTTCAGAGGAGGAGGAAGATATGGAGGTGGAATGGCTATTTGAGGACTGACTACACTGTTTTGTCATAGGGAAGAGGAAGAGAGAACAGAAAAGTCTCTTTCGCTCTCTGCCTACACTGTACTGAGTCTAAAAGTAACAGCTCAGTCATATGTGTTTATGTAATATGAAAAAATAAGACAGGGAAATCCAACTCATGCGTAAGTTAATATATTGCTACACAAGTTAAAGTTTTAAATGTTCTAGCTAATTAATTAAACTTTTGTCAATATGATGTCAAGATGTCCGCCTTGTCTTGGAAGTCCCACCATCCTCCTGAATGCCGACGGTGGTTTCCTGCTGCCTGTAAATTATATAAAAAAATCATTGAAACCACTTTTTTTTAAACGTAAGTTGTTTATAGATGTCTGTTTTGGCTCCTCCTAGTCAAACTTGTCATCCAAAGCACAGCAAGATGTATCTCACTTGACAAAATTCTTGGGGCCAGTTCAAAAAACAGTTAACCTTTCATTGGCTTTCAGAAACAATAAGGGGCAAAGGCCAAAACATGGTCTATAATACAGGCAGTGGACAACAACAAAGTTGGCAAAAATACATGAAAACGTACCCAGGGTCAGGGGGGGCAGAAAGTCCAACAGTTCAGGCAGGAGTTAAAAAAAACAACAGGGAAAATAGACAAGGCAAGAAAAACACTGGAAAGCTATGGCACACGAGACATGAGCACGAGTGGCAACACTTTGTTACATATACATGTAGAAAGTGATCAGGGAGGTGGGGTGAACATCGTGTGACTGACATGGTAGGATCTGGAAAGAAAGATGAAAACAAATGGCAAAAGAAAAATAACTGAATGAATCATGGCACTGTATCTATGAATAGCATGATGGACAAAGTGTATTCATTTAATGAATGGGACTGAATACTTTCTCTAGTGACATTTCAGTATCTTGGTGCTTAGTGTTCCTTGAGATAGTTTATTACATCAGTGAATTTAAAGGCTTCTCCTGCTACAAGATTCACACAGAAATGGTTGAGTCAGAAGTTCTGATTACATTTTTTTTTGTTGTTTAGCATTTTACTCACATGTCAGATGAGATTTATGGGATCGGAGAAGATGACCTCTCTCATTTTGCTCAATTCCCCTGTCGTGACATGATTAAATGCATTTGAGAGTAAAACCACATTGAGCATAATGTTCATTTTTGTCTCAAAGATATCTTGGAAAAAGGCACACATGGAAGACTCAGGGGATCAATCAGTTTTAACCACCATGTCCTGGTGATGGGGGGTCTTTTTAAGTATACATGACAGGATTTGAAATCATCAAGGAGGGTAAGTGGGTTGTGTCTAAAATATTCCAACATTTTCACAAATTGGGGATTAAAGTATTAGACACTGTAAAATTTTGTCTCTGTACCTTTTTTTATTTTCTGTAAGTTTTTTTTTTGGCTGATATATTTTTTTCCTGAATCTCTGGTGTTTACTGTGTCAGTAAAAATACATTCAAAGAGGATACGTTTTGGAGGAAGAAAGTTCTTTCCAGATCAGTTTTTTTTCCTTGTACTGACTAAGAGAAGAATGAAACGACAAATAAAAAAGTGGTTCTTGTTTAGTATTTATGAACAGATCTCACCCACTGTGTTAAACTCCCACAAGTGCTCTTAATATCTCTTTTTAGCCTAATCTTACTCCTACTTACTGTGATAAACAAAAGCAAACACTCAAAAGCAAACATGCTAAGCCTTGTTTCTCTGTCTCTATAGTATGTTTGTCTCCCTTCTTCGTTTCTTAATGTCTTTCTCACCATCTCTTGCTGCCAATTTTACACAACACTCATCACACTTTTGAAGCATTAAAACTTTAAGCACCCTAAAGACATGAGATGACACACACAATATGAGACACACATAAATATAAATGTATACACGTCATTGTGTCACAGTGTTGCCTCTCACAGCAATTTGTGGAAACATCAAATGTTTTCTTAAATCATCTTTAGTTTTTGAGCTTTAACTCTTTAAAGAAAAAATAAGACTCATAACTGACATTGTCACTGCCTAGACTCTGGGGACACTGTGGGAAACATCTTAAAATTTCCTATATATAATTATCCTATCTTATATCTCCCCTCTGCTGCTGTGTAAAATAACTCTGTAACTGTAGAATTTCTTAATAAAGTTCACAAATAATACAATTTGATGTATAGTTGTGAATCTGCATTTCATTTCTCAACTGAATGGAAACTATCTGCAGTGTCTACAAACTTTACCAAAGCAAACACCCCTTTAACTACAAGAGAATAGTTGTGTCCCTGTATAGAGGCATCTATCAGTTACTATAGTACAATTTGTTTGAATATAAAATTCTGTGAAAACATAAAACATTTTACTGCCTCGGTTTGTGTTCCACATAGCTCTGTCTCACGCGACTCCTGGGCTGATCCTGAATACATGTCTGACTCGTTTCCTTTTTCATATTTTTCTTTAAAAATCTTTAATTTACACACCCTTTTTCAATGTATCAGTGTTTCTGTTATTGTCTGACAGTACATTAAGTAGCAAAGTACATAGTTAAAACAACAATATGTAAAATAAATGTAGATCTGCTTAACTACTTACTTTATCAGCTTTATTTTGATCAGGTCACTGTTATAGATTAATATTCATTATATCTTTCTTCTGGACCATGCAGCTGCTCCTGCTGTATTGCTGTCAGTTGCATTAGCAAAAAGGCTGCACTACACTGCACAAGCGAGTGGAAGGTTGAGAGTTTGTCCATGTTAACAGGATAGAGTGGCTGTAAAGTGGGAGTGTAAAGGTCTAAAAATGAGCAATCGCAGGATTTTTAATAGACTGCTATTACATATTATTATTACTGAGCCAACCATGTGCATAGGGAGGTTGATGAACTGGATGGATGGGTCAACAAGACAACAAGATGGATCTTAGTTTAAGGAAGTAGTTCTTCTTTTTGTACCTAACTTTGACTCAGTTGTCTGTGTTGGTAAAGTCAACCGATCTGTAATGTGCCCATCCAACAGTGCTGCTCCTGGAGCATCAAATAATAACGTTAAAAGCCGTACATTGTGTTCATATGAGATGCCCAAGGACGAAAAAAGGATTTGATGCTGTGGGTTGATAACTTGTTGCACAGATGCAGTCTTTTTTGGCACAGAGAGAAATTATCCATCAGGTCAGCATTTTATCACAGGGCTGCCATATAGAGACAGATAACCATTTACATTCACACCTAACCATTTGGTATAGAGTTTATAGCTGGCCAAAAATAAACACTGACAAAATCACCATCACACATACACACACACCGACACTCTTAGCATTTTGGCACCCAGAAGCGCCAGTGTCCGAGCCTCTCTCCTGCCCTTGCTGGGTCAAAAAGCACAGAGGCAGATGAGACGATGGATTACAGTGTAAACTGGTTACTCTGTGTGTAAACATGTGCAGTTGTAAGCCAGTATCGTTCAGACTTAAGATTAGTTTTACAGCTGGGTTTAGTCTGTTTTTAATTCAGAATGTTGTGTGCCAAACCTACTGTCTAAATGCCAATTCCTGTTTTAATACAATTTAATGCAAGTTGAGAGTTGAACAGTTACTGTAAATCATTTTTTTAGCAGAAGGACAAAAGATTATGAGTTATCACAGACGTCACTAAAATGAGTTATCTACTTTCCTCAATATCAAATTCCATTCTCTAAAGGGATTTAATAAAATAAGACCCTACAGCCATGCAAGCAGCTCTCGGTACTCCCAGTGCTGTGGTAAAACAGTGCTTTAAGAATGTTATAATACTACCTCAGTGGTTTGCATGTATAATGTTTACTATGTTTCTTATATTACCTCAGCCTGTTAGCATGCTAACATTTTCTAATTAACTGAGCGCTCTAATTAACTCCTCTGACAGGAAGTTAAGTCATAATCTAAGCTGGAATTGGATCATAAAAGGATTGAACCTTTTTCAGATGAAAAGAAAGGATATCACCACTGTTAATAGGATTATTAATCATGAATGCCTTTCCTTTTTTTGCCAGACTATCGAGTAGGTGCCGAGTTATTTTACTGGACAACCTCTGTCCTGCAGGTGGCATTATAAAAAAATCAGTGGATCACCATTAGGATTCCTTTTCTGGAAAACATAATGCATGAAATTTTATGGTAATCTGTCCAATGGTTTATATTGATTTTTAATACAAACCCCCAAAAAATCTACCCCAAGGCATAAAGGGAAAAGTTAAGCAATCACTACAATAAATGGGATTTATATTCTATTGGAACTATGAAAGTCTGTATGAAATATCGTGAAAATCCATCAGATTGTTGCTCAGATATTTCAGTATGGATTAAAGTATGGAAGTGGTGGACTGACCAGGTGCTCTGCAGGCTGACATTTCCAACCCTAAACCCATGCTGCTTTCATCATTCAAAAATGAGAAATTGGTCTCAAAGAAAAATGCTGACAGAAAGTACATTACTTGTACATTATTCCAAGTAGCTGGAAGTAGCTTTAAAACACAACGAAAATGAAATTCCATATGTCTCACTGTCCTTGTATCCATCTATTCAAAGCAAAGAAACATCTGTTTGCATTCCGCATGCATGTCTAAGTGTGTAGGTAAAGACAGGACGTCTTTGATGTATTTTTCTTTCACATTAGCATCATCTCTGAACCTCACCTCACTTTTATATCCATCACATAATTTTTGCAGTTCAGACATCAGTGGGTTGTGTTTTACCCTGTGAAATGGATTTCTGCTTAGAGTTAATATAACATAAATTAATATAACTTAAGTCAATCAATGAATACATTAGTCCATTCTCCATTTTGTCTTCATGTTCATCCAATCAGCACTCATCGAGTTGTCACTCATAATCCCCCACATCACACATTCAGTCACCGTATCCATTTATAAATCTCCATTTATTTAACTGAGCCACCATCCATCCAAACATCCACTTTTCACTCACTCTGTAGTCTGGCAATGCTTTCTGCAATGTACCAATGTATTCGCTATATGATGTGTCTTATCATCCATGCACTGGTCCACCTTTCCTTTGCTCCATCAGCCATAAAATCATTTTACCCCGTATAGTAAGTCAACCATCTGTCTTGAATACGTTTAGTTTTTAGATTAAAACATTACTATAATTTTAAAAGTAGAAATGCATACAGAATAAAGATGATAGTGAAAAGTGGTGTTATCAGATTAAAACTGAGACTAAGTGAAAAGCAGACATACTACATGAACTTCTAACAACTCCACCTGTGGAGAGGTTCTTCACCCTCAACTGCCTGAGTAGGGTTGCTTAATGGCAGACACAGGAAGACTGCAGCTCCCATGTGTAAATGAGAGTGTGAAGAGCATGTGTGTTCAGTCAAGTTCATTTGAGTAAATAAAAAGCTTTAAAAGAATTTTCTCCTTGAACATTTTTTTTCATTTGAAGCTTAATTCCTGTGAACGAAAGGAGCAAAAGTGGTTTCCACTCTGAAGACCTTCATTAGAGGTGGCTCCCTCACACCAACCTTTGGTTTGGTTCAAAGGTCAAGCCACCTAAAGCCTTCTTGTTTAGCTCCCCATGGTTAGATTTGTCCTTTACACATGTGTGTCATTACACATAGTTTGGCCCCACAACAAATTCCTGGCCACATGTTAGCTGGATTAGATTTAGAGCTGTGAAGTGGCCTTTTTCTATGAAAGTTTTAAAATGTTGGTTGAGTTGCGCTTGAAAACCAGTGCCATATGTTTATGGCTCCACTTTTAGCTTTTAATACTCAGTTGTGTTGCTAGGAGGAGTTGGGCTAAACCAAAATAAAATCAACAAACAACAACAAAGCTGACATTTGGACATTTATGTGATTTAGTGTGAGGGTTCTATAAACTGAAAAAGGGACACAGAGACTTTTATGGATTATGGAATCCAGACCTAAATAAAACAAAACAATCAAACACATATTTTCGGATTTTTAAGAAAATGCAGAAATGTGTATGTTAAATTACAATATATGTGGCCTATGTATGTTAATACTGTGTAAAGAGTTTAATTTCTATGACATTCGCTTTTAGACACATGAGATTGAGATATTTTTTATCGGAATTTAACTCTCGTGTTAAGCGAGACCAGTTTAACAAAGTGCGAGCTGAACCTGTGCAGGAGCTTTGACTTGTGTTTCAGTCTGGTCTCTATAGGGTGTCCTGTGACCTTCCTTATTGTTTTTTTACTCTGCTTCCTGAATGATATAAAGAAAGGCTACCCCTGCTAGTCCATAAACACACCTCCGTGTTCACTTAAAGTACACAGTCGTTGGAACTAAAGACTACATGTTGGAAAATTAAAAAAGGCACGGGGTGTGACATTAGAAAGACTACTTACTCACACAACCTCTATTGCCTGCTCATTAATTGCTACACGTCTGAGGCTATACTAGCTGCTATTAGCATAACACACACAAATCTTTATCCGTATGTCTAGGTTTGAGTTGCATTGTGGGTAAGGAAGTCAATACATCTTGGCAAGGAAGAATTATGTGCAACAAATATATGTGGTTCAGCAAATTTGATCTTTTTTATTTGACTGTCCATGATGACACAAAACCAGGAAGTGATATAGCATAAGGTGTATTTTGTCGAAACAATGTAGGCTGTGACTGTTGGTCAGTTTGAAAGGCTGACCATGCGTTTTCAATTCTCCAAGTCTCCATCCACGCCATCCCATTAGTCTCTATTTATTGGTACAAGGTGTTTTCTGAACTGCTGAGTGCCACCGAGGTCAACTGCCAAAGGCTTGATGTAGACTGATGTTGAGTTATGGAGTTACATTATGCATTTTCTTCAAAGGCACAAGCACCACAGGTGGTGGAACCTTGCTGTCTAAGATAAAATTAGTTTCACTCTGTCTTGCAATTGAATAATACATTAACATAGCATATAATAACAGACTTTGAATTCTGTTTTATTGGTGCTCCTTACATCTTCTATCTTATAAAGCTTTAACACACAATGTCTTTCATTTACAACATGACAATTAATAATTATTGCTTTTATTATTTATTTACCGTCTGTATAAACATAGATTTGATATATGTTTAAGGCTTACTGCCGAAAAACATTATCTAAAATTAATGAATGAATTAATGTTATTGCCCGTTTTAAATAATTCCCCTGTGGAGTGTCTGTGGGAGGTTAGAAAATGTGATCATAAAGTCACAAAGATCATATCTATATATCAAATTATCAAGATTAACCAAATTAAAGCAACATTTTATTATATTTTTGAAATATCATCTAAGCATCACTCGTATAACTCAGTGCATGAATCAACTGGGATTGCAGTGCAATGATTTAAAACAGACAGGATTTTGTGGTTGGAACTGTGTCAGTCATTATAAGATGATTTTTTGATCTTGAAGATATAAAACCTATCTGCAACACCCATGCTATTGAGCAGTTTACAGCGAGTTTGTGGTCATTCTTTGAGAGATTCCCAAAGTTTTTATGTCTCCACTAATAACTGACTGTTGCTGGGTAACTCTCCATAATTCTTCATTTATTGATGAGGAATAGCTGACCAATGCTGAAGGTTTTGCTGATGCTGCATTTTTTCCCCTATTTTGTGTTTTCCTCCTAAGCACTATGATTTAAACCGTGCAGTTGAGTAGAGCCACAGTTACTCTTTCATACGTGACTGCAGAAAGTTTTTAGACAAACACAAATTCGATTTCAAATGACTCTTGTCTATAATATGTCTCATCAGTGATTCAAAATTTTACACAGCTGATACTCAGAGTGGCCCACAATGTCACCATATAACTCCTGCAAGGCATAAGACTATAACCCAAAGTCAGAGTGAACTATAAAGACCAAGGGAAAAATTTGATAAGTGTTTGTGCAGTGAAGCTAATATGAGGTTAATGAGGCACAGTGACATTAGAGTCTGTGGAACCCTGATTCAAACGCCTTCCATGACCAGAAACACAGGAGCTCTGATGGGACAATGACGTTAATAGACACAATTTTTCATGGCCACTTTTTGAGAAAAGAGGATTTAAGTGTTAAATTTTTCTCGTCTTTTTTGCCTTTGCTTTTTGTTAAGAAGGCTACACTAGATTAACTCCCCAGCATTTAGAATCGTGAGACAGTCAGTAGGCAGTTTTAAGCATTAACTTAGTAACTTATGTGCTGTACTAGTTTTGTCTTCACCCAAATCTATGCATTTTCTTGGTTTTATATCTTTGTATACATGCTTTGCATTAGTGGGGAGGGGTTATGTCACTGCCAGTAGTATCTTAGCAATTTACATTTACTCTTTAATGTACATCAGTCACTTTCATCTTTTCCTGCATTGTCACAGCCCCTTCTTATGGTTACCTTTTGGAGTAATATACTCACAATTCTTTGTTGTTCTTTGTCAGCGTGTATGGATAAATATTTAAACATAGTGAGCTGGAATATTAAGGGTTTAAACAATACCATCAAAAGGAAAAGAGTAACTTCTCACCTTAAACAACTTAAAGTGGAAATAGTTTTCCCTTAAACAAACTCATTTTTGTAGTTCAGATAATAGTCGTCTTTTATCAAGTCGGGGGGGCAAAGCTTTCACTCTTCTTTTCGAACTAAAGCCAGAGGGGTTTCAATCCTTATCAACCATAATACCCCTTTTGAGCCACATGATGTGATTCCTGACAGATCTGGTCAATAACTGATTGTTACTGGGAAATTGTTTAGTAGCTCTTGTAAACATATATGCCCCTAACTTTAATGAACCAGGTTTATTAAATGGGTGTTCTCTCTACTGCCAGACCTTAATGTGTACTCCCTCATACTCGGCGGTGATTTTAATTGCTGTCTTGATCAGAAAGGAATCACATAAAATAATTTTAGAAAAACATTAAAACTTAAATAAACGATCTATATATTATACAGACCATGGGTATTATGTATAATCTGCATTCAAGTGTATTTTAAAAATGTTCGTTTGCAGTGACTGAACGGTCGTGTGACGTATTTCCGGTCCCTTTGGGGCGCAAAAATCTTTACCAAAAGTTCGGTGCAGATTCGATCACCGGTGATCACCGCCTAGTGCATGCTGGTTAATTGTGTGTCCGTCTTGCTCATGCCTACGTAGGCAACGATAACCTCGTGAGATCAAGGCGGTCGCAGATTTTGGAGCAAGGCGCTGCAGTTGGTCTCCAAGGGCATTAGGGAAACGCCTGCTCTCAACTGATCTAAGATCTGATTGGTTCAGGTGTTGGATCAACAGCAGGACGTTTAGTAGAAACGTTGCCTATTTTATTTACTTTAAAATATTTTGATTAATTTGTCAGAGTTTTCACTGTGAAGATCAATTATTTTACAAAATAAATGCTGTGATTGATCAGAAAAAGCAGATGTACCTTAAACTACAGTCTTATAAGACAGTTACTTTCAGATTACTAAAATAACATCTGCACAGATGTATCAGTCCTGACAGTCTAAATGAGACAGATCAATAATCAATATGTCTGTCTTGTGTTTCTATTGACAGATGAATGTTTTTATTTATAGTTTAATCAGCAAACTAACACATGACAGCATTTTATCACAATTTCACCGCATTTATGTGAAATACATGAATCATATGGAGGTTAAACCACAAACACACCATTTTAACAACAAACAACAGTTAGTGGAAAATACAATTTGATTTAATCTGTATCTGATATCACAGGATATGGGGATTTGCTGGAATTCTGCAAGAATTCTGCAGTTAGAAACTGTCCGACTTCATAGCGGACTTTCAGCCACTCCTCCTGCTGCGGCCAGACGTGGCGCAGATCATCTCAAACAAGCCCATTGACATAAGCTATAACTGGTGCATGCGCACTGGAACCCCCTCAATGCAAAGCATAGGAGAACCTTGCGCCCAAACCCCGCCCACAAGACCGACGTCACAGCTCCGGGAAATTCAACCGGAATCTCACCGTGACGCTTTTGTTGAGCTGTTTTTGTTATAGAGAAAGCTAATTCAGAAGCTAAATACTGAGCCGTTTCACAGAAGAACAACACACAAAAGGATTACAGATTGTGGACCTCACCAGCTGGACATAACTACGAACTATGAAACAACTAACACAGGACAGAGGGAGAAATTACACTCGGTCCTTCTCCAGAAACTGGTCTGAGAAGTCCTGGCTAATTGTCTGTCCTGAGACCGGAGCTTTGGTTTGTTTCTCCTGCCTCCTCTGTCAGCTGTCAGGAACAGAACGAGTTTGGATTCAGACAGGTAAAACAGATTTAATATATTTTTCTTAAAAAGTGAGAAAACATATACAGACTAGCAGCTACATAAAAAAATGCTAACTGCTACGTGTCTTACAATGATTAGTGTAATTGCTGTCAGAAACTAGTTATACATATATATATACAATTTCAGTTCATTTAATAATCTGATAAATATGTGACAAATTTGTGTTAATAAATAAAAGTCTTTTGTGTAATATAAATTAAGGTAGATGTGTAGTTTGAACCAAAGTCCGTCTGTTACCATTAAGTCAGTATCTTATTGTCAACAACACTGTGAGAGAGAGAGAGAGAGAGAGAGAGAGAGATAGCTGCTATGTGTTTGTTGCTGTGTTTTGAAGCGGACTTGCTAATTAATTAAGTAGCGTCTATCAACATTTAAGTGAATGTGGCCGTCCAGTTAGCGTCTTATAGTTTTACTAAGCAGTGAGCTGCGTGACTGCATGTTCTCAGATGAAGGAGAGACAGGGAAAATGTACTTATAGTAAGTAGTAAATTACTGAAAACACAGACTGTGTATTTTCACGTTAATTTTATATTTTAAAGCAGTGTGATGCATGATAATGTTGATAATGTTGGGACTTGTGATTATTTACAAATCAATGACACATTTGAGATTTCTATTCCCAGCTTACACCTCAGAGTCTCAAGCAGATCACAGGGTGACTGTTGAATTTCTTCAGCATTTACTTAATATCACTTACTCCCCTGCTGGGAGAGTCCTTGAATGTGTTGTTCCTCTCGATGCAGAGAAAGCTTTCAATCCCATTGGATGGAGTTATTTATTCTCTTTTGGTTTAGGACCAAATTTTATTTTGTGGATCAAATTACTTTAGACCTTACCAATATGCTTTTCAAAATTGAAAAAAAAAAGTTTTCCTATTTGAGTATTTCAATTACAAGAAACAATATATTATTTATTTATATGGAGGTGAACTGAAACTAACTTTGTAAAAATCGTTGTGCCCTATCTTTTGCTTCCCTTCTGGCTCAGCAACCCACTCTGTTATAATAAAAAGATGCCGCTCCGCCCACTCATTCACAATGGCTAGCCAACATTGTGTCCTGCCTAAGACTAGAAAACATTAGATACTCGCTTCAACATTCCAGTGAAAAATTCTTTGACATATGGGATCCTTTTGTGAATGTATTTCAGAATTTGTAGATACGATTTGTAAGATTAGGCTGAGTATATTACTTGCTAGTGCTTCTTTTTTTACTTCTTCTAGTTATTTTCCTGCTTCAGATAGAATTTTATTTATTTTTATTTTCTAAGGAAGCTTTTTTTCCCCAAAAACAAAGCACTTGTTAATTTTCTTAAGTACTAATGCAAGGCTGAAAAACTTTTTTGAGTTTTGAGATTTTACATAATTATTATGCTAATTATTGCAGTAGTGGAGTAATAAAATGTGCAAAATAATTAATTTAATGATGCCTTTTTCTTGCTTGTTTTTCTGTTTTCCTGCTTTCTGTCAGCCTCACGAGTCAACATGTTCCCAAAACAGATGAAACCTGCACTGAAAACTAAACACAACATTAGCCTGGGTGCCAAGAGGGAGAGAACGAGGGATAAGAAGGAATCGCATCCAATTTTCCTTTGCTGGCCAGTACAGCCAAAACTCTCATTTACTGTATAAACTCCTGGCTGCCAAGAGCTCATGTCCAAATCAAATACCCCTGCACAGCAGACACTAAAAATGGTTCCACTGGTGGACTCTTTGGCCAATTCATATTTAGTCTAAAATGAGCACAGATGGGGGAAGATTATTTTTCTTGCTATGCTGATGTGAGCTCTGAATTAACTCATCACAAATATGCCTTGAATTGTGGAAATAGGGTTTGCAGTTGAAAAAGGCAGCAATGAAAATGTTCTTGTGATTGTTCTCATAGTCATGAATATAATTTGAAAAACAGAGGAAGCTGAAGAGACTTTGGGTTTGTGAAAGTGAGAGATAAAGTCATGCATGCGGTGTTGTGCATTGCTGCAAGTGTATAGAGTATTAGAGGGAGGGAGTCTGCATACACTGAACTGTAGGTCTGCAGAGAAATTGAGGAGCTACTTAATATATTTCATATGCATCTCGTCACTCTGAAGTCTTGGCAAATCAAGACCAAAATCTCAAATGAAATTATTGTAATTGGTGGAGAATGTCTTGTCTGCCATCCAGCATCTAGTTAAAAGGTATTATGTTGTCAAGATCATGTTTCCCAACTATCAATTCTAATGTGATGAATGATGTGAAAAGGCAAACTGTCTGTATTAAAAGATGGACTTGACAGTGGCAAGAAAAACCTATGCAGTTCCTTTGAAATTATCTTTTTATCGGAAAAGATCTTTAAGTTATAATTACGAACGACTGCACATGAATAACATTACAACTTTTTTTCTTGTCTATATTAAATATATCATTAAAACTTTCACAGTGTAGGTTGGCTAATGACCTAAAAAAAGCTACTGTGTAATTGGGGTCAGGAGTCCAATCGATGAAATCAGACAGGAGGTACTTGTAAAAAGATATTCAGAAGAAACATCTGCTAATGTGAAACATGCCTCACAAAAAATAAATCTCAGAAGACTATTATTATAAACGGTTTATTTTCATAAAAAGGTGTATACAGTCATCTCAGAGAATTTAGATATTCGTCACTCCACAGTTAGATAAACTGTCTGTAAGTACACGTACCCCCATACTAAGGCATACTCCAGGGAGAGTGTCCATGTAAAATTTATAAATCGTGTGTTTGACGACATATTGTCCGACGCACTTTGTCCACTGCAATGTGCATGCGCATCGAGGTGTAACTCCATGGCCATTACAAATAGCAGAGGAGAATTGGAAATGCAACTTTGTAGAGAAATATGAATCTAAGTGGGCAGCACTGTGGTGTAGTGGAAACCATATAATATTGATACCATCATGCTAGTATCGATCCGATAATGATACCAACTTGGTATCGATACTGTCGATACTTTGGATCGATCCTGCCCACCCCTACTGTTTAGTTAGTTTAATAAAAGGACAATTTACAGACCTGTTCTATAGAAAAGGGAACCTGGAATGACTGCTAATGTGATCTAGTGCTGTACAGCAAATGTAATTAAATACAAATAACTTTATTGTCTTGGGAGGGCGGGGCGCAGGAGCAGGAGAAAATATCCACCTTGAAACTGACATAAACCATCTGTGAAGTAGTGTAATCTTTACACCATGTGCCCACAACAGCTAATCTAAGTTAATGGTCATTAAAATTTTTACAGTATTGTGTTTGTACAATAGAGTACAATAGACTGCATTGTGACAATGTTACATTATAATAGTACCATGTGCAGTACCATTATATAAAATATATCTATGTAACTCCAAATTATTGAGGTTAATCTAATGTCTGTCAAAAGAGTGAGCAGGGAAATCATGGAAATTGAATAATCCAGAGGAGATTCAGCCCTGCCTTTAAACCGACTCACTCAAAGTGGCAGTAACCTATCAGACTGGGTGCCTGGGTGTGCTTCACTTGCAAGATTGTCTGGCTCACAAGGCTTCGCCATAATGGATTGCACACTAAATTTCATTTTAATTCCATCTCAATTCAGCCAGGGGAGCCCTCTGAGATAAAATGTCTCTTTTTCAATTGAGATCTGCAGCAGTCCATGTCAGTAACCCATTATTAGTGAAAAAAGTGCATATATATACAGAGCTATCTTTGCAAGTGAATTTTTTGCTCCTGTGGAGCAAAGTTTTAAAGTAATTATCATTAGCGCCACCTTTCAAACTGAATACACTGTTTTCTGCAACGTTTGTATTACACGGTGGCATAAAAATTAACATTTAAAGATTAAACAATAAAACAATGACTTACAGACTAAAACCATGTTAGTGGAATAATGAGTTTAAATGATAAAGTAATAAAAATGTAACTGCTTTTTTTTTATTCCAAACCTGTCTCCTAGATATATGACTGAATAAGAACGCCTACAACTATAAGCTATAAGCTCATTTAATGTAGCATAGTGTTTAACTTTACCCTAATATTTTACACATCTGACTGTACCACCTTAAGAAGATGGGGTATTAACTATAGGTTTTTAATGATAAACACATATGCCATAAACTTTTCTAGTCTACTGTTCAACTAAATTTACCATAGTGCACTAAAACTATGCTTATTGGTTCCTAGTTTTCATCTTACAGTTAATAAAAGGATAATATCTTGGCTTCAAGGTGAGCTAACGGGAGAAACCAAAACATAATGAATCTTACTAAACCTTTAATTATTAACTACTATTAATCATTGTAACTATTGACATTTTATAAATGACCTTGCTTGAAACAAACACATCGATATCTAAACATATAACATGTAAAATTTAAATTAAGTCAAACAAAATTATCTACTGACATACACAGGCCCTACGGCTGATTTCCAAATGCACAGCACATTTCATGTTAGATGAAAAAAGAGAAACCCACAAACACTGGGGGAAGTTTTGTGCAGCTTTTCGTGCTGCTTCATCATCAAGTGTAATTGAATCTATACCTTTTCTGTCACTGTCAGGTTCAGCAACTGTGTTGCCCAGGAGGAAAAGCAGATGGCTTAAATTGTACAAACAGTCTCTGAAATCACTGACACTAGCTGCCCTTGGACATCCATAGGCTGCATTCATGAGAGAAGGAGGGACTGACCCCTCGTTCAGCAAGTATCGATTGCTGCCTTTTCTTGTTTGTATAACTGCATGGTGAAAGAACAGAAGCAGCAAGAGGGATGCTGTGCAGCTAACAGGCACAGGGACTGTAAGACCTAAGTAACTGTGAACTGAAATCACAGTTACAGCTGAAATGTATTTCCCTAAAAAGGGAAATACATTTCAGCCAAACTGATAACAACCAAATAGAAAACTTTCTGAATGTGAAAATTTAACTGAAGTCCCAGCTGTGGTTGGATGTAAGGTGTCAGGTGTCACAGTCTGTCCACCATTACTGTAACTGTCTTCCAGCTGGGACCGATTTGCAGACAGTAGCAACAGCCACAACAGGTTGAAGGGAGAATCAGTTGATCTAAGCTTTTTTTTTTGCTGGCCAAAATGTATTGCTTCTAGATTTATACAATAAATAAGGAAGTACTGAGAAACTTTCTGTCATAATTTTGACATATGCAGTAAGTATGTGTGTGTGTGTATATATATATATATATATATATATATATATATATATATATGGTATAGACATAATCCCACCCACACAGCAAAGTAATTACTTTTGTATCCAGGCCCTATAGTAAAAGTTAAAACAATTCAAAACTCAACAAGACCAAAGAGAGAAGAGTGCAAACATGAAGCACTCTGAGCTCACGTGTCCTGCAAAACATATACTGTATATGAGGGCCATAAAGTTGGAACTCTGAATCAGACCATAGATTACTAATGACTTTGTTAAAATATGCTGGATACCCTGTAGATAAAAGTATCTGATCAATAAGATAAGTATACAGGACAGAGTCACCTTTGATTTCAGATCACTTTTTGAACAGTAAGCTCCCAGAAATAAAATGTTTGCCAATTAAATCATATACATACTGTACAGTCATTCAAATCATCAAACAATTTTCAATATTACCCAAAGATAACTTTAACATTTTAGGTTATCTTTGAGTAATATTAAAATACCTTTGATGATCTGAATAATTTAAATGTGACAAGGAAGGGGGCAAGTACTTTTACATAGCACTGTAATTACATAGTCAAATTTGTTCCCTTATTTCCACAAAATTGGTTAATCAATCATATTTGCATTTCAGTTTTGACTATATACACTGCTATTACCTGTGGGGCTGACGATAAACTCATGTTTCAGGCTACAAAGCATGTAGCAAAGTGATCACAAGAAAGGACTCATAAATCACACAGCAAGTTTAAATGTGTGGCTGCGAGACCCCATTACAAAACGAATGAATATGCATGCAAATTGATTTGATGTGTGTGCGTGCGCCTGTGTGGGTGTATGTGTGTGTCCGTTCATTGTCTTCTTCGTGAACATTTGCATCGATAACTTTATGCCAGTGAGAGACAAAAAAATGTATTCTCCTTTTTATGCTTTACACTAGTTAAGTGAGTGAACTGCGAGTCTTTTTTTTAAAATCTGTTTTATTGAAAGGAGGTGGATGGATTTATTCAGCATAATAGCCAACTGTAATGATTCTATTTTGACTAAAAATCCCAAGAACTAAAGAAAGGAATCAAAAACTTAGTTTGAGATGATTTTTTGTGCACAATTAGAGATGAACCCAGGTTCATCATGTTGTTTTTAATCTTTGAGTTGTTGGAGGAAAAAAAGCTCAGCAGAGGAAGACGAAAATTGCCAGAAAGGCTCATTAGTTATCTGAATTAAGTGCAGTAGTGAACTAAGTATTTAGACAATTTAGAGCTCCAGGAAAATTTCTCAGTGACAAGATATTACAACTCTGATATCTCAGATGTCAGAGTTACATATAGATAGAGGTTCAAGTACAGATCGTCAAATGCCCATAGCAAAATTTTGGATCAGTCTGTGAGTGTACAACACAAAGGAGGATGCTTAACTTACAGTGGTCGATATAATATTTGCTACATGGCCAAAAGTATGTTAATGTTATGGAATTCAACATACTAATCACAAAAATACAGTTTTTATAAAAATGATGTAGATTTCTGTACTTGTAGGGTAGTTGGTTGGTTTTGGGAAAGGAGGGCGTATCAGCCAGATTCCCATTGTTTTTTTTAAACTGACAGACTTGTGAACCACCTCATGCAGTTACATTACAAATACAAAATGCTGTTGTCTTTTTAAAACCTTACGTGATAGACAAATTCTTATTTCACAATTGTGTTCAGTGAGTAAAGTTAAACTAAAATATAAAATATTTTAAAAATCTGTTGACCAGCTATACTGTCACACAGCTTTAGTTATATGGTTAGTGGTTAGTCTTTTTTAGCCACTATCTCTCTTTAATGTTAAGCAAATGTTGTTACTGTGAAGCCTTGATCATACAAATCAACAATAGTTAATTTGACAAACCCAAAATCGTTCCCATACATAAACCAACTGTATTTTGAAGTGGCAGATATTTTAGAAAAGGATCATTAAAAAATGTTTTTATGTGTTTTATGTAATATGCAGTTGAATGTGACCATCACTTTTCTTATGTAGGAGTACGGTTGCATATTTTAATGACATGAGAACAACAACAACAACAAAAAAATCTACCACACCTGTTAAATTCCCAGACAGTTTACTGTGATCCTGTTGCATCCTCAGTTTACCGATTTACCCCTCAAAGCTAGTGGAATTGAAATTCTTTGGCATATTCAGGCTTAATAAGGCAGAGAATAGCATTATTTCTCTGAAGGTGATACTCATTTGCATAGTTTCCCACCTGCATACACACGCAGATCCACTGACACACACAACTTCCCACCCTTTTTCCTGTCACACACCGCATCCCGCCATCCTCTATCTCCCTCCTCCTCTCCTCCATCCAGCAAATGTTTAAATTACACGACCAAGTAAGCAAGATTAATTAAAATGATAATCTGCAGGCTGAATATATTTCACAATTAGCTTGGCGGCTGTTTGAAATTGCTGTGCAGAGTTCTAAAGTCAAAGTGGAGTATTGACCTATTCATCTGCTTTAGTCAAAACAGCCATTAGCCCAATTAAGAACATGCAGACAATGAAATTGGCATTATATTCAAAACAATCAGTGCTGTAATATAAATTCATTTCTTTGAACTTCATTAATGTAATGTATGGTAATGTGAGGAAAAACGTGATGCTTGATATATCTGTGGAAGATAAATAATGTATATTTTACTTTAAACAAAGTATTTGGAGAACTAACATCTGTATAAATCATTTTGCTTAAAGGCTTCAGAAGAGAGAACATAGTTATAATTCTGCTGTCTTATGAGGCACATTAACCCACCTGAAAAATTCCCCTAGGTCATAACATTAAGTAACTTGTACTTGTATTTTATATACTACATTTTTGCTCTATATTTACAATGTGTTATTTTCTTTCCAATTTCTGTTCTATTGCCTAGTTTTATTTATTTATTTTTGAGCTTCTTGTACTCTGTTCAAAAATAGCTGAGGATTCTTCAGGTTTGAGGATGCTAGAACAATGCCTGCTGGTTCTCAGCTGCTCTGCCTTCCTGTGCCGAGCTTAATCAAAACACGGGATAGATTCTCTATTCCCTAGATGTTGGCTAATCCTCTTATGGAGTAACTGTAAACCCAAACTTCAGAATGTCTCTCATCACTATCCCATTCACTCTTAGACAACATACACGGGCAGCACACAGCACCCTGTGTTATATGATCCTTTCTCTCTGACACAGATGAGATGGGAAAAAAAAGTTTTTAAGAAGATGGTCAATCAAAGTCAATTAGCAGCTACATGAGTGTGATATCTGCGTATGATTGTACTTGCATTATAGTGTTTTCTGCGCGTGCATTTCTGTGCCTGGTGTGCATAGTTGTGAGTGTTTGTGTGTGTGTTTGTAAAGCTCTGCACTACTCTCCTCATCTCCATGCTTCATTTATCTGTCATTAGCAGAATTAATGGCTGTGGGTTTGAGCCAGCGAGAGAAGGAGAGAATATGGCGTCTTTCCAAAATAGGGGAGAACAACTCTGTGAGCAACTCAGAGTCTGGGTGGGGGTGAGTGAGCTGGAAAGATGGTGATGAAGGATGAGGATGTGGATAAGGATTAGACTGGGAGACATATCTCTCTATAGAGAAAAGACGAAACAATAAGAGAGGAAGAAGAGTTGAAGATAGGGAGAGAAAGAAATACAAAAAAAGATTGTCTTGCGAAGGAGAAGTAATTTGTATTACCAGCTGATGGACAAATAGGGTGAAGGAAGAATTTGGAGATGGAGACAGAGACAGAGATAGATGGTGTTCATTTTGATTAAACTAAAGAAGGGGGAATGTAGATAGAGAATGACACAATAACGGCTTATTTGTCTGCTATTTTAAGACCATGTCTACAATAAGTAAATAAGGTTAAAAATTCTGGTCTTTTGTCAACAACACATGCAGGCATATTATAAGAATATATGAAGTTACATAGAAAGTTCAATTCAGTGTCCAAAATAATTACTCCAAACAGGGACAGGTGAGGCCAATAGCACTGAACTGAGGGTCCAAGAAACAAAGCAAGCAAACAGACAATAGTGTCAAGAACAAAAATTCAGTGAGCAATATGTAGCTCTGAATAAGAAGACCCAACAACACTGGTTAGAAGTGACTGATGAGCTGTCTGATAACCAGCTGTCACTGCATTATGCAGGTGAGTGTGTGGATTAAGCAGGGCGTAGAAATGGTAAGAAGATGGACAAAGGAACTGGGCGGGTTTAAGTGAGTGTGTGTTTGTGCGTGTGTGTGTGCAAGTAAGAGGTAGCTTAATCAAGAAGAGTGGATCCAGGTGTGGGTATGTATGAGAGTGAGAGTTGTGTGAGAGAAACAGTTCAGATTCATGTTTGTGACATACATCCAACTATGTTGTGAACACTGTTGTGGTCTCCATGAATGAGGAAATTTAACAAAAATTCTGATCTGACTGTTCTGACAGCTTACATGTTGTTAGAGATACAAATTTAGGACCACATATAAGAGTGGCCTAATTTGTTATAGAAAAATGTTTAAGAGCCTCAACAGACATGTGTTCTTATCTGAAATGATTTAATGAGAAATAATGAAACTTAGTTGAATGAAGATGATGGTGGATAATCCTCAAGAAGTTGAAGGAGAGAGAAATAACATAAAAAAAAATAAAGGTAGTGACTTGGTTGCAAGGTGAATATACGTATACTGACTGTCTATTGCACAGCTGTATGCTGTATAATGTGCCTATTGGGACACACTAAGAAGAACGAAATGCTATGACCTTGTGAAGGTCAGTAGCTAATTATGATACTTAAAGAAGGGTTACCATTTTCTGCAGAAATGAAGACACATGAGGAGGATGCAGGTGGTGAAAAGTGAAAGCATGACTTGGATGAAAATGAGTTAAAAACATAAATAGGAAATAAAAAAAAAGACTGGGGTGCATTATAGTTAGACTAAAACATGACAGACTGGGGATCATTGGCAAAGCCTGAACATTATAAAGTCTACTTTATTACGTAGCTTTACTGCCTTGGTATTAAGGTTTTGTATATTAAAAATTGATGAACTATTCTCTATTGACAGTGTGTACTCTATGTCCTATGATAATTATATTAAAATAGACTACTTGTTTACAGTAGTTTTCAAAACTGTCGATACCTGTTGAATTCTATTATTTTCCTTGGAGATAACTATTACATAGTCCTCATGGTTGTATATATTCCCAACACTGCAACCTTCCTTGTTTAACATCACATTGTTGTCTATAGGGGTTCATGTGCATACAGTGCAGGTTTTTAGATTTAAGGGAAATTTAGAAGGTAGGACATTTTACGTTCACAATGTCACCTTTCCAGGATTAAAAGCAGAACACGTTGACATTCTTTTATTCCAAAGCCTATAAAAAGACAATAAAAGGTCAGGCCACTACGAGCTTGACCTTTGGCTTTTGGTCACCAAACACTAATCAGTTCATCACTGACTCCAATTAGACAGTTGTATCACATTTGAAGAAATTCCTTCAAAGTGTTCCTTATATATCTCATTCACAAGATTGAACCGCATGAACTGGATGAACATAAAGCCAGTGTGACCTTGGCCTTTACCCACAATAATCTAATCAGTTAATCACTGAAGTCAATTGGACATTTATACCAAATTAAAAATTTAAAATCTGACATTGACCTTTGACCCTTGGCCACCAAAATCTAATCAGTTCATTAGTCCAATTACTATCAAATTTGAAAAGAGTTTTTAGATATCACAAGAATTGGGACAGACAAACTGATGTACATGTGGAAGGATGTACAGGCAACTTGAAAACATAATGCATCCAGCCATGGCTATCCAGCACTATTGCAGAAGACTAAAAAGATCTTGCCCAACGTGCTGACTTCATATATGGTATGCTTGGATGAACCAGCTGACAACATTGCTTGTCAGGCAATGCAACTAGAATATCAGCGTACCTAAATATTACCTCCCATACACATACACAAAAATAACAGTACTTAACCTGTGTCATTCTCATCATCAGCCCTTAAGAGGCTTTGAAAGGCTCATTAGGCTGACACGTCACCAGTATGTGTGCATTTTTTCATGTTTTTATAGAGGTATAGCCAATTACACATGACAATGTGTCTGCAAACAACTGCTTGTGTATGCGTCTGTTTTTCTCCACATGGATGTTTATGTTTGTGTGTGTGTGTGTGTGTGTGTTTGTTGTGGGGGGTCAAGCAGTGAAGGATGCAGAGGCATGCATCGTTGAGGCAGCAGTAATTAAAGTCTGTTTTAATTGTGTTTAATTGGTGTCATTAGCGTATTGAGGGTCAGACTGTTGACATGCACATGTACACACATTGAGTAGATATATGGACACAATTACTCTGGCCGTGGTACTTACATATCTCAAGTCATTTTTAGCCATGGTTTATTAGGGATTTGTGAGGAGGGGGAGCTCTTGTCCACTGACAGTTGGGGGTTAGGTATGGTTGGTGAGATGTCCACAACAAACTAATTTCATGTTTGTGGTATTGGTGTAAAATATTGGTACAATTTCAGTGATACCCTTTCTTTGGAGCAACTACAATACAGATGTTTTTTTGTCATTAGTTTCATGCTTGTAGTAATGCCATTACTGCAAAAACTGCATTTATGAAGCTAAACTAAACAAACAAGAAAACTAATCAAAAACATAAGAACCCTATAATAATCAAGTTGACACACCAGAAAACTACTGTGATTCTCAAAAGAAGCATATATATATTTAATAAAAACATAGGGAGACCTTGTTTTCTATGCTGGTTAACAAAGGTAAAAAAACAGAAGACTTAAATAATGAAGCTATCTCTGTATAAATTGTGTACAGCTCTTCTCTCACTTTGAAGAGACATGCATCAAGCCTGCTGCTGTGTGATGGGCACAGCTGTTTAATAAAGTCAAGTAAAATGGACTATATTCTACATTTGTTTGGTCAGCATGAGACAGTATGTGGAAGAAATGGTACTCAACAGTGTGACACTTAGGGAGATGGAGCTCCGGCAGGGTGCAATGGATGAGTGCAGCTCCAGTGGGCTGAGGTCCAGTTCAACCTCCGACTGAGAGGATGACACTAATGACTGCAGCACATGCTCTGTCATAACCCTGACATTACATATTACCATTTGAGTATAATCACAGAGTTATGTGATTAACCAACCAACCAACCATGAAGTATTTTAAGATTAATTGATATTTGATATTTACCTGATTTATTTAGACAGATGCATTTTTTACCATGGTTACTATTATCTATGGTGAATGTGTATCAAAGTGTTCTTTCTGTTGTTTTACTGCAGCAGGTTTGAAGTATATTAATGTGCATAGAGTGTAACAGGATAACAGATTTGAGCAACTTTAGGCCTGCAAGAAGAATTGGAATTTTCTATAATATAAAAATCATTGCCCTCCAAATAAATGTGCTCAAGAAGAAACAATGCATAATGATAGGCTCCACACAATCTAAACTGGGAAATTTGTGTGTTTAATTAAACCGTAATCCTAACCCTAACTAGTTAAACAGTAGTACAAAGTATATAGTACACAATGATGATCTTAAGTGGATAAACTAACTAACTCTCCAACTAGGTATTTCTTCCTTTTGCCAACAAAACACCAGTACACAAGAACGTTAGTGAATATGCATATCCCACTGCTAGTGTCAACTTGTGACAATGAAAAAGCTTGTAAAACATGCAAAAGCACAGAACATTTCCATGACCACCAGTCCATGAACTTAAAAAAAAAACAAACACTGATTTTATTTTTTAAAGTCTGAATACAGGTGTTAATTACATAATTTACCCATGAAACTCTTAATTAATTTATCTCAATGAACCAAAACCACATCATTGTTTATTCTGAACTAACCGCCCTGCACTCCACAGCTTTAACACTCCTTTTCCAATATGTCACAACGCATTCATCGATTCTCTGTGAAGGACAAGGAGAGGTCATGTTTTCAGTAATTATAAGCAGTGCATCTCTACGCTGTAAATAACATCAGCATCATTAGTGCATGTTTGAGTAATTAGAAAAGCATCTGTTTTGATTTGCAAGTTCAGAATACAGGATTATGTCAGTAGTTTGTCTTGCAGCGAAACTGTTCTTTTCTATGTATTAATTCAGTTTCAATACTGTTTTGCTTCATAACAAAAAGGAACTTTGTACGAAGTCCAGACCTGAGCATGAAAACTTTAGACTTAAACTTAGTGTAAGGTTCACGTTGGCTAAGGCAGAGTAAAAGTTGTTTCCGTGTGTGTAAATGAAAATGTCACTGGTCGTGTGTGTAAATAGGATGGATACTGACAAGATTGGCAACATCACCGTCATCTCTACCACCACAGTGGATTAAAATGTCTCTGACACCATCGTCAAAAACTGAATATTGTGAGCTTTGTAAGGGTAGAATTTATGGCAGAGCTGGTTGATTGCAATGCATTAGACTATACAAGGGTACCCAACATTATTAGAGCGCACAAACTACTCACGGGAAAAATAATATGCATGACACATTGCATCACCGTAACTTTGTCTTGTCATAGACACATATATAGCTCCACTAGAACATCTCTTCAGTTATTTTAATCTGAAGCACAGTCACGTCTGAGCTAAGAGTCAGTGAGTCAGGGAGGCTTTATTCTGGCATTACATGATGTTTTCTGTCTGTCAGGAAAAAGAGCTCCAACAACAGAGAGATACTGGTACTCAACTGAGCTCAGAGTGTGAGAGCTACACAAAATAAATCCTCACATACTTTACAGTAGAAGCTGGAGGGTGATGTGAAACCATGCTGGATGCATCATTCACTGGCTGCTCGCCTGGCTCGCGAACAGCAGGTGGTCCAGCTGAGGGGTTTTCACTGTTTTGAGGTGGGCCACCTCAAGTATTTTATAGATTAAAGATTTCAGAGTGATGGGATTTTAAGGCATTAAGGTTTTCAATTCTTAATGTCTTACTAGTGGAGTCGAGAGATGTGGGAGATCAGAACATGCAGGAAGCCAAATACGTCTACTGTATACTCATTCTGGCAATCTGGTAACTGTAATATCTGTGTACACCTACAGCAGTTCAGTGAAAAATTATTTCCTTATATCAGCTCTATTTTGACCATTTTTGTCTTAATTTTTGACCTTATATGTATAACTGAGCATTTTTTCTTTTTATAGTTATAATCTTTACTTGGGATCTTTTCCTTTTTTTAGAAACTGGGGTTACTCCATCAAAAATGTATTTCTTTATTACCTTTTACCAATGAAGTATATTTCTTGTATTCATGGGATATTAGAGTTCAAGTTACTACTAAAAGCCAACAGCTAAATGTTAAATTTAAAAGTGCTTATTTAGGACGTGAGTAAAAAGTGGTGAATGAGTGTCAGTGAGAGGCAGGAAAGACCAGGCCTAGACTAGTACTAGAACCTACCTGGTGCTAAATCTTTTG
This sequence comes from Ctenopoma multispine, assembly GCA_034779795.1. Classification (NCBI taxonomy): domain Eukaryota; kingdom Metazoa; phylum Chordata; class Actinopteri; order Anabantiformes; family Anabantidae; genus Ctenopoma; species Ctenopoma multispine. Next base: position 14,810,898 of record JAUYWH010000014.1, on the reverse strand, counting down.
AATATCTGGCATATCTTGCACATATCAGGAGGCTGGAGGTGGGCAGATGGCTGGAGGTGAGGTGTGAAGTGGTTAGTTGACAAGTGGGCTGAGCCAGGACCGGATACAGCCTGCAGAGTTGCATCTCGATCAGGTTGTTGTTCAGTTGGTGGTCTGGTCAATTGGTAGTGGATCCTCATACTAAAGGGGTTTCCCGTAGTAGTGGGTGATACCTCACAGGTTGATCCATGTAGGACTATTTTAAACCAAATCTAGGAACCCACAATATCCCCATATTTATGGACAGGTACTGCATAATGTTAATGACTAACTGTGGTTTAACAGTTCAGTCCTTGTCTCCAAAACATTCATGTCATATCACTTAGTAATTTACAGCGTTGCATTAAAAGGAGACAAAAAAAGTGTCTATTTAAGTTTTGCCCAGATCCAGTTTATTCTTGAGCTGCATAGAGGTCCATCTTGCTCTAGGCTTCTTGCTTGACCCAATGACATTAAGTCCAGCTGTAAACCAGCAGTCATCAGTTTTGTAACTGATCTGTGCTCTTGCTGTGGTGCCTGTCTCCTCAAAATGTGATGTACAATGTCATCCAGTGAAGATGTCACCAACAGGGAACATGTTGAATAAGTGCTGTCTGTCTTGTTGTTTTTACAGCGTGGTAGAGATATTAAAGATGTGATCCAGACTTATTTTTTGTAAATTATTTTTAGATTTTCAGGATGGATCCTCCTTTTATAGATTATTTTAAATAAAAATGGTTTAGCTGTAAATTTTAGTATGTTGCAAAGTAACATTGTAACAAAAATAACATATATAGTATGTTAACATACTGTTAACATCTAAAACCACTGAGCCTACAGTCTCTTTGTCTTGCAGCCTTACCTTGGTATGACTATATGAACAGCAAACCTCTGGCAACACCTGTTCGAGCAATGTGTACTATCTGTTTTGGGGACTCTTTATATGCAGGTAGTCAGATCAGGGAACACTGGCAGCTGGTTGTTTGGGAGCGCACACAGCGATATGCTTGCCAAAAACCACAGATGCTGTGGCAGAGTGGAGAAAAAGGACTGCTTAAAGGGGTTTTAATTTCCCAAAGTAAGAATGATGTACTGAATTATGACATTTGATAGAAGGAAAGCAAAGGAGAAAGAGGGGAAAAAAGAGAGACAGAATTATTATATGGGTAGGGAGGCTAATTACCAACCGCTGAGACTTCCCAGTGTCATTATAGAATAATGAAAATATCACTCAAAACACTATTACAGAAATATTAAATTTTCATTAGACACCCCTAGAGCTACTATACACTAGTCCTTTATCACTTTTTACAGCTCAGGACACTCATTCTGTTAATACTTAATGACTAATGAAATTATTAAGCATTCCGATTTTGGGATGTGATTGAATTCAAATGGAGACATCCGATAAAGTAGGTATATTCATGAATATATAAAAGGAGGAAGAAGTAAAAACTTAAAAGAAAGACAATTGAATTGGAAAGGGATTTTTAAAAAAGTCGAACAGTAGGTGTTAAGCCACACAAGAAAGACACATAAAGAAGGGTGGAAAAAAAAATATACATAAATTGGAATGACAGCATCCAGCAGAGACATATGGGACCCCATGTGAAGCCCCGTTGTGAAGTACATCTTACATGCTAATGTTGTGAAAAAATAAGATATTTGATTGAAAGGAGAAGTCAATCACCTGCTGTTTTCTGCATTGATTTGTGTTGGTTTTAGAATCTCAAGGGATACAACATAGTCCCCTCCCCGCTCGAAGTGGTCTAAAACTGGTTTATGACCATTTTCTTAGAATCCCAGCTTTGCTATATTTAATCAGCCTTTACAGTTGTTACTTGAATGTCTATGTTGTTGAGGAAATATCTGAGTAAAATCAGTTCGATTTCCTTGATGAATATGGTTCTAAGTTCAGTGGGAAACTAAATATTTCTTTAATGCGGCAGATGTGAGGAGGGCTGTGAGTGCAGAACTATACAGTAAATGCTCCTGAATACAGTGTGGTAGGAGCTCTACCTGCCTTAAAAGCTGACATTGCTTATGATATATTAATAAAACATCTCTCTCTTTATGGCGGGGTATTGTAAAGTACTGGCATGATTACCATTCCTGGAGACACTCCACAGTGTGCTACAGAGAAATGTTAATTAGCCTCTCGGGTTGCACCTGTCCTGGTTGACACTGCCAATAAATTCTATCAAAACAAGGAGCTGGTGCACTGGATGTGACAGGTTTGCAGCTATGTTTGTTCCATGCATTAATATCAATAAATAGGTGGTGTTTGAAGTTGTGCAGTGGCTGATTGCAATATCAATGCCGTCTCTCTGCGGATTGATTACTCGATTATAATTGATGTCTTTACCTGTGAAAAGATGATGATGATTTCTGATTCCGAGGAAGCTAAAACATCGTCATAAAGTAATAAAGAGCAAAAAACTTTTGTTTGGTTGGCCCTGGTACGACAGGTGTTGAAGAGTTGTTTGTGATCAGGATAAAATAAGCATAACTGTTTTTATTAAATACATGTTCATGAAAATCCACATTCAAAACACTGTAAAAATCCAAAGAGTGGTTAAATTAACAGTCAAACTCATCTTGCCCTCTTTAGCTAAGTTAAATAATAAAATGTATTGAAAGACATGAGCTTATCAGTGAATATCACACTACATTCTGGATGAGCATTGAGCTGCAACTAAATGTAAATATACTGTATAATGTAGAATAGATGCATATGGAGATTACTCATACCACACTGGTTTGCACAAAGATAGCTAACTTAGAACCTCCCTTCCACCACCTAAGCCTTATCCATTACATTCTGAGTCAGCACAATTTAAATTACTAATGCATTTAACTTTTGTTCCAATTTTGCTTTAAGTGGCGTAAGTGAGGAAAAGCCTTTAAATTAAAAAATGAGAAAGGTCTTTGAATACCAGGCAAATATATGATGAACGCATATGTGTGTGCGCACGTGTGTGTATGCTTGACAAGGGTGATGAGAGTAAAACAGGCTTTCTCTCCCTCTCCTGGCAGCCTTCCAGGTATATCTCGTAGATGAAGCCTTTGCAGGTGTCTGCCTTTGTGAATGCTTCACAATGTCTGAGTCTCTTTACATTCAGCACTAATTAAGAGCTGAGAGAAGGAAGCAGACTCAGACTCCCCGCGCTTTCTCTCTTGCACATGTACAGCTCTCATAGGTGCATGGTGAATGGCATATAATTGGTCTATAGGCCTTCAGAAAACATTAAATCTTGATGCATGCTTTACGTCGTACAATGTGTAAGCGCTGACTAACTGCCAGCTAAACTGGCTCCTAGCTGTTTAATACCTACCTCAACTGACAATAATGTTATTATAGCTGCACCAAACAATAGTTTTGTTATACAAAAATAACAAGATTACACTTTCATATGTAATATTAAGGAGATTGAGTGACAGTGTATTTTTTATGATGCCCGTGGAGCATTTTAGCAACTTAGTTTCTAAGTGTTTTAATTTTAGGGCATTTTAATTTGCTTATGCTAATTAACTCCCATCAACCCTGGTTAAACTAAATAAAAGACTATCTGGTAAACATATAAAAGTGCTTAGCTGTTGTTTTTTTTTTTTTTTTTCTTAAGAGATGTTGGAAGCTAAATCTGAGCTAAAAGGAGAGTGCAACATGATAGAAACATAACTTGTTAACTAAGTGCTAATATTGTTATGTGGAAAGAATGTACCAGTCTGAAGTGCAAATGTGATTCCATTTCTGCAGTGTGCAATGAATTTTGTGCTACATTTATTAACAGAAAGTAAATCACAGAATGCTAGTGCATTAAGTGCAGTACTGCTAAACGGCAGACCAGAGATTGCGAACACCATCCTTCTCTAACCTTAATTAAGTGCTTTGACTAAACATAACCATAAAAAGTTTATCAACACTGTAAACAGAAAAACTGGATGTTGGACTGCAAGATTGGTGATGTTTGCAGGGATGAAAACCAGATGTTTTAGATTTGATATTGCAGATGCTGATTGAGTGTAATGTTTCCATTGCTGAAGAAATTGTTATTTTATCATAGTCTTTAGATAAGGAGCATATTTTATTTTGAGGAGATAATAACTTGACTCCTTTACACCTGAGTTGATGAAATTTGCCATTCCACTAGACATTTATTAACAATCGTGCACTCTAAGATATGACATCTCTAACCACTGTTCTGTACAATTAAAATGAATGCTTTTAAAAGAGTGACTTAAACCCCTGTTCTCCCCGACCCTAGCAAACACACAGCATTGCTAGTAGACCAAGGAAATTAACTTTTCATTGGCCATCAGGCTAATTGGCTCGTTGATGTGACAGCTCGAGAAGCCAGGGTGTAAGGCTGCAAGAAGACTTTATTCTCTCTGCTTCCATTCTCTCTTTCTCTCTCTCACACACACACACACACACACACACACACACAGACACACACACGTTTACACACACAATTGCACACTCACACCCACCTCATCCCTGTGACAGCTAAATTGGGATTAACGAGCTTTTAGGGAAAAGCTGCAACAGCAGCTCCTTTTCTCTTTGTTTTCCTTCCATTGAAACCCTCATGCGTGCCTGGCAGGCTGACTGTCTGACTGTCTTGTGCTTGATCTTGCATCAAATAGAAAGGTTTCCTTTTTTTAAACTTGGTGTACACCTGCTTGGTATACACAGCCTGCGGGCTTTTTCCCAGTGACACAATGGTCAACAGAGATCACGTTGGATTTGAATGAGACAACAAATACTTAAACGACAAATACTGCCATGAAATACATAATATACATTTGAGGATAAATTACATGTGGTGAAGAAAACAAAAAAACGAAATTATACTGTATATACAAGTGCAGAAATAGGGCAGCCATAAAGGAACAAAAGTTAGTGGACTCTAGCATTAATGTGACAGAATATGGCAGATGGTGTGGCTTTGAGTTGGCAAAGTGAGACTAAGTTGTACTCAGCATGATCTGGTAGTGCCAGTTTCACACCACGCCATATTTTATGGTGAACCGAAGCGGCACAGCATGTGAAAATATTGTGGGAAACACTGGTCTTTAGTACTGTCACTCTTAATCCTCACAGTCTTATTAGGAAAGGAAACTATCATTTTGGGTGTCTGTATACTGATTCTCTATGTAAGGACAGACAGAGGAAATGCGTGGTAGAGTTATATCTGCATTATTGCCCTCATTGACAGTATTTTTGATTATGCTTGCAAACAATGTCCAAAGCCCAGGTAGCTTACATACACGGCTGCTGCACTGGACTAACCGACTCATGTGCACATGAACAGATTGGATCCTGTTTGTGCAAAATGTGTTTGCCAGTTTTATTTGGATGATTTTTTTTCTATCGAGTTATGCCTAATGTGTGATGTCCCATTTCCCTTTCCGTTTGTCAGATACTGATAACCTGAGCTAGTGATAATTACCCATCAAGTGCTCATTTAGTAGCTGTCTGATGATTGTTGTGGATCAGTGACTGTGTCATACACTGAGAATGCAGAGTCATTATTGGTTTCAGTTCCATACCTACTGCTTAAGCATATGAAAGATACAAATGATACAAAGCTAGCAGAAGCAAACATTTGAGTTTGGATCATTTTTTGTTTCTGTCATCTTTCAAATATAAATCATCCTCACCTCTTACATAACTGTCATTGGTTAAGGAGGCTGAATTTGAGGCCATCGGCTAGGTGGGATTATTACCATTAGAACTAGCACATCATCCTCCCCTTATGGACCACAAGACTTTGAACATGCTCTGGCACTTTGGCACAGACCACAGGCTTCTCCATCTGTAAAAATGAGGGGGATGCATCAGTCACAATAACCAGAGAGATCAAGTTCACGCCGGGGAGGACCAGAGCTCATTCAGATGCTCCTCACAATCTCGCCAGGATACATGTAGCATCACCACCCTGCACCTTCTGTATGTCTGTAAAGGGCCAGCTGCCAACAAGGACAGAGAAGCTTCATCTACCTGGTCATGGGCCATAACCATTCTCCTGTAATGTGATGTGTGTGGTCCAAAGCTTACATAGATTTCCATGACGTCCAAGTCACTACTATGAGTGAATTTTTTTTCAGCTGTAAATAAACCAATTCCAAGAATTGCTAATTCATATATAGTCCCTTGGCTATTGATAAAATACGATATAAAAATAACGAAAACAAACTATAAAATGAGTGGATGGACATATCACACACAACTGAAAATGTCACATGTGCGCCCATATTGTTCCTCAGCAAAAGTGCTTCCTCTTAAGCGTGTTTGATCTACAAACAGATGTGTTGCAGAGATGCATATTTACGACTGAACAATAACAGTGACAAAAGTCACATTCATTTAATGCAGGAACTGTATACAGGCCTGTTTCAAAAACCTCGTCTACCACTCGATTCAATAAGTACGTTTTTAGCTTTGAATCTGCATGCATACAATAGTTTTCTACGACCAACAATTCAGTTTGTTAATAGATTTTTTGCCAACATAGCTTGTGTAAGCTAAAGAACATTTTGCCCTACTTACGCAAATTCACATATGTGATAAAAGATGTGCACAGAATGTGTACTTCTTTGTATGGGTGTTGTGTTTACTTGAGTGGTCAGTTTAAAAGATTAGTCGTCTGTCAGTGTGTTTGGAGCTGGGCAGTAAAGTTAAAAGGCCCAAGCACAGAAAGAGTGCAAATCCTCATTTATATTCTGGTATTCAGAAAACAGTAATTCCATTAAGGTATATTGAACCACTTCCACCTATTGAGTCTTCTCAAAGTAGATTTTTTTCCACCTGGGAGCAGAACTTATCATTAGAAAGAGCTAAAAGCAACATGTTAGTGTTTCTCTCATTAAGGGTTGAACCTGCGTCTAAACATAGACCAAAGCTGCCTAGAAAAACAAAGAAGTTTACTGCTAATTAATGCTCTTACATAACATCTTCATTGCTGAAAGAAAAAGAGTAACACATAATTGCAGGTTAACATGGAGATACGTTAAAGGACATTAAGTGTGAATAAAAACTGTAAATTAAAGAGAAGTGCTACTGATGGACATCAAGAGACATTAAGAGAAAATATTTCTTTGGCTGAGGTGATTAATCAGTGCTAAAAGGAGGTTAAGCATAGTTTGGATGTGCAGCATGTGTGTTTAGAACTTTCTTTCAGTCATTGCCAGATAGATAAATCACAGTTTCTCCCATCTGTTGGCCAGAAAAAAAGTTGAGAGAAGTGGAGTGCAAATGGAAAGATGAAGAGGATATATGTAGATGAGAGAGATAAAAGAGGAACAGTGAAAGGAGACGTTGATGCAGAAAAAAACCCTTCCTATGACTAATGATACTTTTACACCAAGAAACCCCAAAACACAACTTGTTTAAACTTTTACACATGGCACTGTTTTAGTTTGAAAACTGTCTTTTTTCCTTAAAAACCCTGTTTATCTTGGAAAAAGGGACAAGTAAACATTCAAAAGGTCAGAATTCATTAGCTGGGAAAACTGTTTGTGAAATCAAAATTGCTTCTTTTCTTGCTTTCGCCTTTCATATTCCTTCCTTCTCTTTTTCTTCAAGGCTCAGCTGAAATAATGAGCTGATAACATAGTGCCCACTTGACACTTGCTGAATTGCTAGAGAAAATAATTTTTTTTTGCAAGTTTAAGGTATTTTTAACATGTCAGTCGACAATAGCAGTCATTGGAGATAATGGCTTTAAGTCTTCATGCTGCTGTTTAGTGCTGAAATTGAAGCAGCTGCCACTTTGCACTTGTGCTAATATATGCCTACAGTGAGTACTTATACACACCATCTGATCCTGTGTGGTCCTCGTTGTGAAACCCAGCAATCAGTGTCAGTATGTGGCCTGCAAAGTAAGAGACCTACATGCCGGACACACACGTACACATGTGACCGCCAAGGATCACCACAGTCATTATGGAATAGCATCTGTTTGTAAATAAGCCACCTCCTCTGCATAACTCTCCCACTATGTGTGTCGTGATATTCACTTCATGTTTCTTCCATAAAATTGGAAATTAAAATAAAAAAATGTTTTATTCTCTGTAATCAAGAATTTCAAACATAAACTAATTTTAAACTGTCAGACAAGAACTGAAATTATTCAGTATGTAAACTTTTTTAAAAACATTTTAAGTTTTATGTTGAAATGTAGTAATAGTCTGTGCTAGTAAAAAGCTAAAATGAAAAAATCTTTTTTTTCCCAGGCGTAATAAACAGTTATTGTACAATAGACAGCATAGAAATAGAAACATGTGGGTGTAGCAAATCCTATGTAGAGAGGCAGAACAAACCGCATCAACCCTAAATCATGGTGTGGAAGAGCTGGAAGTATTGACTTGTATTTAATATTCTTCCCAAATGCCCCAAATTTCCATATTTGCCATGCAACAACCCATTGACTCTAAAAATGATTTTTCTTGTGCTGATGATGACATATGCTAGTTTTATATGGCAGAGACACAGTGAGAAAAAGGCAGCAGTTAAAAGCAACATGCAACAGAGGTGCTTTGGGTGACCTTAACCAGGTTGAAAAGTATTATGAACTTTTAGTGACATTTTTACATGAGACACACAATAGAACTTGAGTGCTTGCATCTGTGTTATTTGAAAGCAAGTTTCCTTAAATAGATTTTATTTACATCATGTTACAGCAGCATTAATGGGTTTTTTTTTACGAAAAAACAACAAACAGAACATTGACTTACAAATTTGTTGCAATGAACATACTAGGAAACAGTTCCTGTTTACACAACCAGCAACGACCAAACACACATTAATATTACCGCATAATCATCATCAGCATGAGTTCAATGGTATTATGTTTTCAAGTAGTCGATCCAAAATTCACTATTTTAGAATTTCTTAAAATTTGCCACAAAAGTTGACTTAGATTCAAAAATGATATTACATTTTATTTATCGAAGCTAAAATGTCAAGGTGACTATGATCTCATGTTTCTCACATTTTTATAAATGTAAGAGCACAGTAACGCTAAGAAAGGATTTCTTCAGATTTGGCACAATCATCCACTTTGAGTCAGGAATGAATCAAGGTTCATTTGGGTGGCTAAAGGTCAAGGTCATTGTGACCCATCACATTCTCATCAACACAATAGCTCAGGAACAGCTGAAGGGAATTTCATTACATCTAACACAAACTTCCATTCGGACTCATAAATGAACTGTTTAGAATATGATGGATAGACATGTAGTCATGTAAGCTTGATACGTTTCGCTATTAAACTGTCTGAAGAAGCTGTTTGGATATTCTATATTATATATGTTATATCACCTGGATGACTGAGAATATTCAGACGATAGATGGACATGCATGTAAACCGCAGCTGCACTGGTTGGCAGAGGCATATAATGGACTTTTAATAGTTCATTCAATAGTGGGCATTGAATGGAAATTTGTTAAGACAGTAACTGTATCATCAGTGTACACATTCAAAATTCAGGCACTTAAATAAAATGCTACACACATCCTTTAATTATATTTATATATACCAATATTTAATATCAAGATTTAACCATCAGTATATCTTCATCCAAAGTTAACAAAATCTGCTTATCAAATTATTAAATTTGCTTAACCAGCTTGCTATAATGCAACTGCATACAATGCTTTTTATGCTGCTCCGACAATCTTGTTATTAAATTAAATGTAACTTTTGATGCATGTGACAGTCCTTAACATACTTTCTTTTAAAATGGCTAATGTCTATTGCATCGTCTGTGTGTATATATTCTGTCTTACTAAACTTTATTCAGACATATAATTATATTGTTGAGTTAATCATGCAGCAATGGTGCACATTCAGCCATACACTATGTCCTTACTGTTATTATGAGAGAATCCTCTGTGATTACCCATATCACTGTGAAAGTAATCCCTCTTTTTGGCAGCTTTCTGTGTCATGCTGCTGGCCATATGTCCATGCAATGACTGTGTCCTAGCCCTTCTGTCTAGGTGATAGACTCAACCCAATTAACACTAGTGAGATTCAGACTAGGGGAAAATTATATGAGTGTTCATTAGCAAGCTATCATATATCTCTTGTTCGTTATGTTGTTTGGAAGTTCTCCTGTTTTATAACATCTTGCGTTTAAGCTTGGTTCTATTATGCCCTTTCCCTCCTCGTCTCATTCTTGCCTACTGTTCCCTTTCAGTCACACTCGCTTGCCTCATTCCTTCGTCTCATCTGTATCACTTTGAACTGTTCCTCTTCCCATTTTTTTTGTAATACTCACATCATTGTCCTGCTTCTTCCTTTTCCTAGTTAAACTTTCCTTATTCCTTCTGTCCCTTTTTACCTTTCTTTCTCTGATGTCACATTCTCAAGCTCTGGCCAGCTTTACCTCCATAAATATTGACCATTCAAATCACTTTCTGTTTTTGTGGTCTCTTACCCACAGTACTTCCTCACAGCATATCTGTCTTATTCTTTTCATTTAAGCGATTCAGTCATTGCCTTCCTCTTTTCATTCACTTTATGGCTTAATGTTTGTATGTCTTCGCAAAGATGTGATTATAGAAATGATAAATGGTGGAAAACACCAAATGAAGACAGGAGATGACTTCAGCGGTGTACTCAAAACCCATAAATGGACACAACACACACACACACAACTGACTGACACCTCCTAATGTTGCTGTAGCACTCTTTTGTGAGTGAATATTGTCTGCACCAGCCGCCATGTCAGAGTCCTGGTATGCGCAATTATAGTCAGCGAATAAATTTGAATACATTTGGTTTCTATTTACCTGTATTCATTCGTTAATTGATGGATGCCCTTTGGGTTGATTGCACTATTTAGTTTTGCATTTAATCTATTCGCTTTTCATTCTAGGCATTGGAAATTCAAAATGATCAACAAAGAAATCATTAGTATGTACCATTTATTAACCACCATCACATCTTCAGTTGTAGCAACAGTCAAAAGAGAGACATGTGAAGAAAATTATTTCCAAAGTTATTAAGGAGATTGGTAATATTAGTTTCTATTTTTTTTTGTTTTTATACGTTTCATTGATATAATAAATCCACAGTTGGTATGTGTGAAAGAAATTACCGGAAATCAGACAGGAGCTACATGAGTGGATAGCCTCTAAACGTGTGCTGCAAATGAACCTGTGGTAATGAAATATAAATGTGCTTGTATTTTGTTATCAATGTTATATGGCCACTGTGAAACGTATCTGTAGTTATGTTCACCTGGTCTGAATATTATACATCACTTAACAGTGCCTTTTTTAGCTGCAACCCTAAGCAGTGTTCTCATCATTCACTGAGACTAATGACCTGTCTTTGCTGATGTAATTTACCTAATTTTGTGCCAGCTCATATGAAAAATTTAACAATTGCCATGAAGAATAGTTATGTTTTAGTCCTTAATTATGGGCATCTTTGGCAGTCAGACCCTGCTGATATCGTTAGAGTCTATTTGAATCTCTGCCTTAAGTTGCTCTATGACTTGCGAGATGCATGTGTCGATTACTGGGTAGCAAATTATATGAATATACAGTACTAGCACAGAAGCAAGGACTGTGGTTAATCATCTGGGGCAGGCTGTTATTTTAATAAGGACTTTAATAGAAGATGATATATAAAATCTCAGTGTTCCAAAACACAAAAAACAAAAGGTCACTGACAATACAAACACTTAAACACTCTTGTTTTATGAATTTTTATATATTCTCGTCAGTATAAATCACTTTGCCACATTGTATGTACAATAACTATCTATCCGTATCTAACGTCACCGTCTATTAAGGAGCTTTCCTAACTAATTAGATATCAACTCTTAATATGTAACATTATTATAATATTTCTAGAATTGTAACATTTGAACATGTGTCTGGAAGTTGAGTCTTGGCAACTGAACTACTGAAATACACATCCAAGTATTTTCTTCAGTCTGAGGAACATTTGTAGGAGACCTCGAAATAATCTTCCAGGGTGGTTTCACTTCTCTAACCGACCTGAATAGGATCATTATGTAGACAATGGAAGGGAAGGAGGTGTAACAGATGCTCTTACAACCTACCCCTATTAAAGTGGGACGTAAACTGTGGCCTTCTGGATAATTGTGTGAAATGATCTTGATTTTCCGAGGACAATAATTGTGTAGAGGCATTATTTTGCTAAACTTATTTTCTGAAATCAGACTGGTTTAATGATAAAACATTAGCCTGGTATATACTGTATGTGTGTGTGTGTGCTTGTGTGTGTGTGTGTGTGAGAGAGAGAGTATTATGGATGACCTTCAAAAATCTGAGTGACTGAACCAACTGAAAGGGCAACTTAATCAACAATTGCTCAAATTCAACTCCTAATATCAAAACAATCTGCATGAAATACCAGCAGTGGTTGCAAAAGGAAATATGCAATATTGCATCAATACAGGTATAAAGGTTTCACAACAGCATAGAAGACAGATAGTAACAGAAAATGCATTAACCATAAACAATAACAATAGAGTATTATTCAAGTCAAGCATTTAATTTACACTGTTGCATCCTCAAATTTAAGTTTTCGTACCCTCACTTTCTTCACCTTTAAGTGGTGTCTGCAGTAACAAGTTATGTTTACTCTTGGTACTTACAAATTTATGTACGTTTAAATTCTTCACATGATGAAATCACAATGACCTGTCTGAAAAAGGAACAAATGAAAAGAACCAAATCACCAGCTGCGGCAGAGAAGAAGCTTTTGATATGTCCATCAGAGAGCTACATTTTTCAGAGAGGACACACTCTGCGCTCAGCTGACATTCTGGACAAGATGTCTGTTGTAAATACTGATTTACTGATAGAGTGTCAGGGATTGCCATTGCCTATGATTTTGCCAAGGATGAGGCCTAGCACTGTGTGGACAGTAAATAAAATACACACACACAAATCCAAATCCTCCTGAAACCAGAAGCAGGCAAAACGCAAGTCTAATCTTGCTGGCCATTATAGGTGTATCCAAGGATCTTCTTGCAGTTTTCGTTATCACCAGTGTTTCGGCATTACAGGGTCCAATATGGAAGACAGGTATAATACATTGTTATAGGAGAAATGGTTAACGAGCAGGTAGTATGGTATGATTGGAGGCCAATCCTATCAGTTTCTCTGATCTCCTCTAAGTGAAGGAGAGACACTCAGAGAAGATGGGAAGTTAAAAAATGAACACATTAAATATGCACAACACTCTAATTATTAATATATATCACCATAAATGTCAAAAATAGGCAGCTGATGTATATTGGTGCAGCAGCTGCTGGAATATTTGAAGGCTGGTTATACTCTGCATCAGGTTTCACACAATTAATTCACACTTCTCCTCTGCATATGTTAAAAAAAAACATTTCTGTTATTAAATGGCAATAACTTCAAGAGTATAACTGCAAAATATTAGTCCCTATTCAAAGATATTAAAAATGGAGTAACAAATCTGCTGTGTGAGCAGCACGTAAAGACAGCAGCCAAGTGAGTTTTCAGAACCCTCTCTTTAAAAAAAAAAAAATCTAGCGACTCTTCCTGATGTTATTGGAATCATTACTCTTCTCAGTGACCAATCCTGGGCTGAAAAACTAAAACAACCAGATAAAGGAGGAGGGTTAGAATTGTGACATTAAAAGAACATGAATCAACAGAAGAAAGTTAATTTGTAGTTCTGAACATATTTAGGATGTTTTATACTGACTTTTTGTCTATACCACAAAGTTATTTCTCTCTCCTATGGCGTCCATTACAATTACATACACATTGCCAGATATCCAATATAGAGGATGATGTTATTTTGAAAATTCTAGCACCTTTTAGGACAGCCAATAGCGACTTTCCTATTGAGAAGTTAGCATCAGCGAGAGGGTGAGCATGAGTTGATTCTGACTGCAAGGAAAGAACAAACACGCTGATTTTGCCTCTTGACTATCAGAATTTTTAAATTTATTTATCCATTTATTTTAAGATTTATCTCATATTGTTGCACAGACAGACCTGTCAGTGCTGGGATATGCTCCAGCACTCCCATGACCCTTTCGAGGAGAAGCGGTTAAGATAATGGATGGAGGGATATTGCTTCCAAGATAGATACTCTTCAAGACAGACTTAGAGATAACTGTAATAGGTTAGTTCACGTTAATCTTTGTTGGTCTGTGCAGGGACAGGTCTACGAAGTGGATCCATATGGGGTCTGAGGAAGTTTTATTGCAAATGCTCTTTTGGCCCAAAATGTTTGGCCCAAAAATATTTATGTTGTCTTATGGTATGTAGACACTAAGATCATAATACTAATGTAATTTTTTATTTCAGTTGAGATAAAAAGTGAATAAACCAAAAAAATAGCATTAAAAATAAAGTTGTCATCGATGTGGCTGTGCCTGGTCTTAACTATCACCAAACATAAGAGATTTTAAAGTTATCTTCCACTGAAATATGCAACCATCTGCTGCCAAAAGCACCCCAAAATAAGTAAGACTGGAGTAATTTCTCCTTCATCATCTGATAGCAGGCCCGCAGTCTCTATTGGTATCCTGTCAGGCTCATTATCAGATTTGCATCGTTACTTATATGACAGCCAACTGTCACGCTCAGACTAGTATGAAGAACTGTGAACCTGTTGCACGAGATGCATAACATCCATCCCCAGGAAAATCAGGCCCAATTCACACCTCCACCAGGTTGGCCACACTTAATTACCCACTCAATGAGGTTAGAGGGAGTTGCCAGGTTTGTCACTAACCAACTTCCCTCAGACAGACCAAGCGATTTGGATGAATTGCGAAACGTTTCAACCTTATAAGGAAATTGTCAAGTCCAGTTGCCATGACTTAACTTCCAGACAACTTCACCTGGATGACTGAGAATCTTCACAGACATGATCCGTAACGGTGTCAAATCATGACAAAATAGTGAAGCAGTTTCAAAATATTCGAAGACTAAGATCCCTAAAACAATTAGCTGAATAAGTGCAACAGTAAGGATCACCACTCTGAGTGAGGCTAGTTTTTTTTTTTTTTTTATGCCACAGGCCATAGGGAAACTAAGAGGCGTCCTGGGATCCACTGTAAGCTGTCATACTTTAGGATGTTTAATAATTTTTATTTCTGGATCTGGATTTAAAGTGGGATGAATGGCGTCTCTCCTAATCAGCCCAGGCTTGACTTCACCTAAAAAGTTTTCGAATAGTCTATATATTATTGAATTTATTTTAAGTCATGTGCCAACTGTCACATGCTTGAATTACTAAATGAGACTGACGCAACATTGTGAAGACTGGTTAATAAAGTTTGAAACTGACCAAAAAGGAACCACGATGACATTACTTACACAGGGTGACATGTTGTGTTTGGTATTGCTGTTCTCCCTTTAGTCTGTTGGACTAGTTTTACATGCACAGTTTCATCCACAGAGCTATTCACTATACCCATTGTGACATATCCATGAATATTTACAGCCCGTACAACAAGTTCAGCAAAAAGGGGAGATTTTATTCAGTGGTTGGACCTGCTGGCTTTGTTACTCTGTGAAGTGTGAGTGCTCAAATAGTGAATTGCATTCTGGCTGCACCAAATGACTGAAGACACACGATAAGAGACAAAGTGCCTTCCTGGCCATGCCTACTCAGAGAAGCTGAAAATCAAATGCATTTTCATTAGAAATTATTCAGGTTTTTATCTTTCAGCCACATGTTCTTCCTCGTTTTAAAAACCCACTTTTCAGCCTGAGGTTCGATGTGTTAAACAGCTGTTTACTTAAAATACAGGAATTTGCCAGAATTAAAAAGTAACAATTAAACTCTTTGGAAGAGCTGAGACTTACGATCAGATGCCACATAACTCTTTTTCTAATTTTAGCTCATGTTTTCTTTCTGGAAAGGCATTTATTACAAGCTTTCGTCATTTCAGCTCAAAAGCTACTGCAGATATATTATTATTTAGATATCACATCCCCCTAGTCAGTGCTAACAACTAGAAACTGACTGAGGTTCCTGAAACCCCTAAACCGCAAATAACAAAAGTGACATTTGTTAAACAACCAAAATACTTCTCTTACTATGTAATTTGTTTTCTTTCACTTCCTGTCCTTTCACTGCATGCTGATTGCATGCAGACAATCATAGAGCATTTGTGTGTGTGTGTGTGTGTGTGTTTGTGGTTTCCACCACCATATCTCTTAATGCTTCAGCCAGGGATGTCTCCTGTGCCAAAGACAGACTCTTGTTGTGGTCCACCCGTTTCTGTTCTTGGTTAGCTTTAGTCATCCTGTCAAATTTCTTGACAGATTATATAAATACCCTGACCAAAGTCAGTGTTTGGTAATAAATTCATAATAAATATTAGAATTTATAGAGAATACAGATGGACAAGTGACACAACCTTTTAGAACACAGTTTCCCTCCTGCAGGCACTGGATGTAAAAATTGATGAAGAAATCTCCAACAATGTGAAAGAGAGTGAACCAGGGGAAAGAGAGATTGAAGCAGATATAGAATCATAAAATCATGACTTGAAAATGGAAGTTCACATCTTCCTTATGGAACTTTAGAGGATCTGTCAGGAAGAATGCAATAAACTGCAGACATTCAGGTGTAAGAAGTATACCGACACTTGAGGCAAATTCATGCTGTCCGGATACACATATCTGCTAAGACCTGTGGTGTAAATTGAATCACCTCCCAAGTCCAGAGGTTGACTCTACATGCAGTCCAAAAAGTACAGCTGAAGTTTTCCAGATAAGAACTGTAGATGTTTGCTTGAAGATATGTACTTGTTATTTTGATATCATTGACTATGTGCAGAGCTTTTCTGTCCAAAGTTGCCGTTATGTTTTGTACTGCATATGTGAAATATAAAAAAAATATGTGCATGCACATTACTAACTGTAGTATGAATGAAAGTGTGCATGTATCTGCTGGCGGGCAATCAGAAAACATGAATTGGCCTATACCCAAGAAGACTTGGAGATGTAATTGCTGCCAGAAGGGCTTCAGCAAAGTGCTGAATAAGGTGTCAACACTTTTGTAAATGTGTGGAATGAGTGTGGAAGTTTGAGTTTTTGCAAACATGTTTTTCAAATGTATGGGATTGAGATAAAAACTGTCAATTTATTTAATTAAAATGTCTTCATTTTATTCAATAGCAATTTATTCTACAGTGCAGAAAAAGTGCAAAAAGTAAATACTTTCTGAAGCAAATGTATTTGACTGCTATACCTAAATACAGCTCCGACCTTCTTTCAGCTGATTTATGGTATCTTGGAAGCACTGTTTTTATTGCTTTGCTGCCATTTTGCTCATGATAATGTGGTATTTCCAAACACAAAGGCTGATATGCAGACATTTCAAGAGAGCCAAAACATAACCTGCCAAACAATATGGGATTTATTCTGATGCATGGCATTCTGTGGGTCACTTGCAAAACTCCACAGGTCTACTTGCACTTTCCATTACTTCATTGAAGGTACACCTACTTTGAGTTAGGTCCTTAGTCTGTCTCTCCAGAATATGTCCATGAATTTCACAAAATTGTGTCTGTCGCTGTCTATGGCAGCCAATAAAACAAAACCACATATAAGGAGTGCAGGTAAGCAGGAGAAAAAATCATATAAAATCAATCAATATAAAAATATTCGAATTAGTAAATTCATATCAACATAGCGTGGGCATTTTCCAGTTGTCCACTGCTATGGTTAAAGTTTTTTTTTTCTTTTTCATGGGAGTGTTGGCATTAAGCTTAAAATAAACTAATTATTAACTGTTAATAGGAGAAGAGAGTGTGGAAGTGGAAAGACAAAAAAATAAAAGGTGTCAGGTCACAAAATCATAAAAGAAAGCAAAAAGGGGAAAGAGTTCTTACAAGTTCAAAATCATCAATCAAGGTCATTATACAGGCACAAGAAGATTTTTATCATATTCAACTTTTAAAACTACTCATCCTAGAGGATGGAGACAACATACCTTACAGACTGTATACACACAGACACATATACACAAAGGACTGGCTTAGGGAGTGAATAAATCACCTGGAAAAAATGATCTAACAGACTCTGACTCTGCATATGTGAATAAATTATTAATCACACTAAGTCCATTGTGGCTAAATTATTCATGGTGTAAGATGATTTTCTTATCGTCTAAGGTGCCTGCATGTGTCAAGTGGCCCAATTTAACTGCATAACATGACTTTTTAGTTTTCAGTATTAGTAAAACCTGTGTTATAACTAGCACTGGAACACAGTTGATGTTACCTAGTAAATCTGTCGTTGCATATATGTTATGGTTCTTTTTTTAAAATGATGATGTGTATCATAAAGGTAGTTACATTAAAAACACTAACAACTATATGGTAATAATTCGGAAGATTACAAATATCTCAATTTTGAAGTCATCATGCAGAGAAAGAGTAATTGCAAGAGCACTGTGAGGCTATCAAAAGCTAAACACTATTAAACATTACTGTCAGTGGTGAAATGGTCTAAGTACATACTGTGGAAAACAACATTATAGCCTGTTGTACCTCAACGCGGATCTCACTTCACTGCTGGACTCCTGTAGGAGGCCACATGCTGCCTGTCTTTTTTATCCTGTTTACTTGAAATCAGTCACATAAGTTTTCAATTTTAAAGTTTTATTCTATTTTAAGTTAAGTAACTTATCACTTTTGGCACACATACAATCTCTCTAGTGAAAGCTTTTGTAACAGCTTCGAATAACAAACCCTTTAAGATCCTGCATTACATTACATTAAACGCAAATATCATCTTGAGAGGTCTGCTACAGCAGGGTAAATTATTTCCCAATACAGTATTTGTACAGTATTTTCATTGATAGTAGATGACACTGCATTCTTTCAGCTATTTTTGTTCATCAAACACTGGAGTGGCTATATAGTATCTTAATATTCTCTCTCTCACACAGTATATGTCATTCACCTCTTAACCAGCCATTTCTTCTTCACCACTCTCCCACACTTCTCCTTGTAAGAACAATTACTTTTTCAAGAGCTGTGGAATGATATGTAGTAATTTTTGCTCCTCTCTGAGCTTCTCTTCTCTCTCTCTTCCCCATGACAGCAAGGTTAAACACTGTAAAAGTGCTTCACAAAATCTGCATTTATATTATATAAGTTGATCTTAGAAAAACATAAGAAATCGACTGCCTTGAAGAAAATATTGTCAAGTTTTTTGTAATATTTTTTTGTTAAGCTTACTCAAACAATTTTGTTGTATTCAATAAGTTTGGTCAAGTTGTAACAACTCTTTAATGTGAGTGTTTGTGTGTGAGTGCAACTGCATTTAACCAAGATATATCCATGAATGTGATTCACATAATCACATAAATTATGATGCTGCACAAAATACCAGAGAAACAACCAAAATCACATTTATAATTTAATGCTAGTCTAAGAATCATGCTGTGGTTACTCTGAGTCAGGATCCGAGGTTATTAAAGCCTGAACAAACTCAGAGCAACTTCATTCTTTTTGTTTTTAGGTTTAAAGTTTTGTTCTCTGTCCTCCTGTGAAATATTACAAGGCAGGTCATTTGTAAAAGCAGCAAATTAGAAAACACATACGTTTTACTGTTTAACACCGTCCAGCAGCTGCAGTGACTATTACATGTTCACCAACTATGAGGAGGCACAGCAAAGCACAGGACTTCTAAGGCTAAATAGCAACATTGTTAGTAACCTTAGTGCCTTAACCAAACCCATATGTCACTATGCCTAATCCCAACCAAATCACATTGTCTGCATGGTTGTAATTTACTCACATGACGGAAATCATGTGACGAATTTCACAATACTGACAAGTGTACTGACAAATATATAATAAAAAAATTTATAATTCAATAATTTCACAGAAATCTTCTAAACTGATTAGGGATTTCACTATACTACTGTATCCATCACAGTAACTCTCAAAATATCAAATAAGCGACTTTCGGGTGTAATAATAATAAACTGCACACATTAAAATTATTAATTAATTATTTACTGTAGTTTACTTTCAGAAAAAAAAAAAAAAAAAACTTGACTGTGTTCCATTTAACTCGAGACTCGTCTCCCGTGTCTTTTCAGCTTAATGAGGTGTAGTTCATCAGCTGATTTACACGTACTGCAATTGATGACCTTTTCTTATCTCGTTCCCAAGCATCCGTCTAGAGCTTTCAAGCGCTGACGCATCTAGACCCAGTGGAAAATTTGGAAGGAAGATATTCAACCCATGTCTGATCTTTATCCTGATCCATCCTCAGCAAGGCATGGCTGCTTTGCAATTAGTGCCCAGCAACAGGAAAAGCAGAGTTCATAATGTGGATAAGCCAAGTTCTTGTACATCTCTTCAGCTGGTTTCGGTAGAATGACATGTATACCAATATGTAGTGAAATTGACAATGTGTTCTATCTCTCGTGTAAATTGGATTTTCGTGTGTCAGTCTGCATTCAGTAGCCTCAGAAGAATCTGTTACCTGCAGATAATGCAGAAGGCCATAGGTTACATAAGACCACTTGTGAAGTTTTAGGATTTCGGTGTTAGATGAAGTAGCTGAGTACAGAGTGCTGACAGAGGATGATGGACTAGCTGGAGACACTGCAAATTTCATTTCAGTTAGTAGTTCTTGTATATGTACGAGGTCTTTCACAGTTAACTTTCAGACTGATTTTGAAAGGATAGTTTAAGGTTCCTATGGCATTCATCAGCATATCTGGAGTGTTAGCCAATGTTGCTGCACACACTTGAAATTGGTTGCCAACTACACCGACAGTGTGTGGGAATAAATCATGACATCTCATGTCTCTCACTCAGAAACTGTGACCTTAAAAAATTTGTACTTACCATCACCAAACGTCATCTTCCACACAGCTACAAGTTCTTTAAAGAAGGACTCTGTATTTTGCCAATGCCTACAGTAGTAAAGGTAGCAGCAAGTCTCCTCAGTAAACATTGTGGACATACAGTAGTTAATCTTTGAAGTACAGCTTTCATCAACCTCAGGTACATAATGTCCAATCATGAGGGATATTACCAGAGAATTAAAATGTGGTGGTTAGTACACAACTTGTTTTATCTCCTAGCCAGCCACCACAGTGCTGCGATTTTGCGTTTGTAATACCCAATAGTGATGTTATTGTGTGCCAACCACGTTTTAGTAATTTTCAGGAACTCTTTCAGGCTCTCTCTTTTCATATCAACTGTTAGTGCTAAAAACTCCCTAGAGTACTGTGCAACTAAGTTTAGAATGTTTTGAGTAGTGTTTTAAGAGACTCACTGACCCTTTTCTCTTATGTATTGCAGCTGTATATGCTGGCTGCTGACACAACTGTGTACTACAAACACATGCAAACATGACACCTTTAGTTGATGCGGATACCACCTCTCATACCAACTTGCTGCCCGCTTGTGCATGCTAAACTGCAGACGTACAGCCCATACACTAAAGAATCCCAAATAGACCTCTCTGGAGCTTGCATGCTAACCAGGTACATTCATGTATAGAAGGGAAAAAAAATGAATCAAACTTCCTGGCACGAGTACTGCGCTTCAAAGCCTCCAGCGTAGAGAGCACTGGTGCTGCTCAGCTAAAGTACTTACAGTATATGTAGACACGGTTTAAAGGATATAAACTTATTTAACACAATGGCCGTACCACAATGAATGAGCAACAAATACAGTTAAATGGTTTATTACAGCTATTCATGCACATTAAAAAGAGAATGCAAAATCAGCTCCACCTCAATCAGTTTAGACGTAATACGTAATAAGAATCCATTGTTACAATAGGACACATTGATAGACACCATTCTGTAGCCTAATGAGGACTTTTAGAAGTGATAGTTTAAGTGTATTTTTATTCTAAAGCTTTTGTAGTAACACAATGAGGATACTTTATTTGCAAGGGTTATTTTGATCATTTAGTTAGTGCAACTTAAAAAAAATACTCAGTGCTTCCGCCATCGCTGAGTGAGAGTGACGAGTCTACACAGGTACTTTTTCAGCCACTTAAACAGGACAAATTAATAAAGCTTCTAAAGAGAGCTACATTTTGGCTGTTTTCTTTCTAACTTTATTTGGTAATGTCTCCACCATATTCTGACTGTGTTCACAGTCATCATAGTGATATTGTGTGATGATATATGGTAGTTATAACAAGCCTCATATTCGGCAGAGTTTTGTGTCTTATTGTCAGGACCTGATGTTGACTAAATAAATCTGCAGGAATATTGATTTAGCTACCCTGCTGTTTGTTAGTTCATTATTTAGGCAGTGACAGTGGTGAATGAGGATAATTTGGTTGTTTTTGTTAGTGCCACATTTCCTAAGTATTCTTTGGTACCCGTCCCAAATTTGATTTGTAATGAGTTATTTTATGTCACATATTGTGAAGCAGTGGAGGCATTCAAATTGCTGCGGTGGCTCATTACCGTTGTAGAGACGCAGAGTAAAAACTGGTGACCGTCAACTGACCATCTGACGCTGCAGTGATTTCTCTGTGTGAGGTCTGGCAAGGCCTCAGCTCTAATTCCTATGTGTGTTTTTACTAGTTGGGTTTCTTTCATCTTTTTACAGATAGGCTCACTAAACCAGATCCTGTTATTTGTTCCCATGTGAACCGTGGCTCTTCCCAGCCTGTGACCACACCACACACAGACACACACAGAGGCAAAAAGGAGCTGCTTTCCGTCTGCAACCACACCACATACAGAACTCTTGGAGCACAAGCGACCCACACACATTTCTAAAGTGAGCGGCTTCCATCCTGTGACCGTACAACACATATGAGCACACATTTTTCATAAAGATAGACATTAAAGCACACACAAATGCCTGGGGATGGCAGAAACACACATCCATGCGGGGATAGTTGAAACACAAATGCTGCTTAGCCATTTTTAATGGCACAGTAAGACTAAATATTTCATTTGAACTAGGTGGGAGATATTTACTGACAACCCATGCAGCAACTACAGTGGCATATGCGTGGCATATTCCTCTGTAAAAATGAATTGTGTGGACTTAGTATATAACTCACAACAGGCAAACAAAACAAAAACATTTGGGATTCATCCTGTTCATTTAAGAAATAAACAAAATGGGATGAAATATCAATAATAAAAACTATGTTGGATTTTGTTCAGAAAATATGACTTACATCACCGTATTGTAGTTATTTATTGCAGTTGCTTCTTTTATGTGATGGATGGAGGTGCATAATCTATTGGCTCATTGCTCAATGCTCATTTGCATTTGCATTCTTTACACTTTTCTGTTGCCGGAAACATTTTCTGAATGGAATCGATTCTGCAAGAAGATCCTCTTTACTGTCAACTGTGGTGATCAGTGTTTCCTTACAACAGAAAATATCACAATGTTTTGGAGCATGTACTTCTTAAAAAAAAAAAAAAATTGTAATTCAAATTTACAAAAAACAAACAAATGATCAGACTTTATATTATTGGCATGCAGAACAGAATGGTTATTTTCATTTTCAAAGTATGACTTAAAAAAACAGAGAAATTATTTTTGTCACACGACTGATGTATTTCATTTTACATAGTATTGAACATATGGCAGCCTAGAGAAACACTATCTCAGGCATTGATGAGGAATACTGAAGTTGCTTTCTTTATAACTGGACTAAATTACATCAAATTAAATGGCCTTTTGGACATTGTATATTTATGACCAAATCCAATGCTGCCAAACCAGCTGAGAGCTGTCATGCCTTTCCCAGCTAAAGCAGGTCTAACATAGAAAATATAAGGTCATTAGCTCAAAGACGAACATCTGCTGAGTCATAATGTTCAGCATGTTTATGATAATACATCTCGAAGTTTCACTCTAAACATTATTTCTGTCTGACATTTTAGGCATTGTTATGTTCAAGGGTCATTTCAGTCATTGAGTTGGTACGATAACAGCAGACTCCAAATCACAGCACTGACATAAACACAGAACACAAACTTTAGGTGATAATGAAACACTTACACGCCTGACAAATCCTCAGCCAAGGGGCAACTGAACTTGCTGCTTGGTTTTGAAGATGTTTTGCCTGTCATACCCTGTAAATCCAGCTTCCTTTCACTAAGTACTTTAGGATATTGTGAATTACTCACACAAATGGGATTATACTCTCATCTCCTCTGGTGAATGGGCTGCGGTAGGACAATGCAGGCTTTAAATTATTAACGTTTGTTCAGTTTTTCCTGTTCTCTTATGACATATGCTGAGATTTAGAGTATAACAACGAATTATACTGATATTTCTACACAACAACCAACTACTCTTGTGCTTTGCTAATAGGCATGTGTTACAGGCCACCGTGCCTATTTTGTGGCCATATTGTTAACTAAATGATATCATACGTACTGTATAATGACTGACTACACACTGTTCTGTGTCCTATTAGGCAATTTTCACTAATTCCTAAAAGTGTTGTTTCTATTTCGTTACTTTAAAAATATCCAAATGGAATCTTAAGCAAAATATGTATAGTGCTTAATTGCGCCACATTATGGATGACATCTATCTTTTTGCACTGGTGACATCTACTGTATAGAATTTACAAGATATATGTAAATCTGCCACAGCACCTATTTCACTTTCTCCTTCTTCTGTCTAATTCGAGCAGAGATTAAAATCACCAGATAATGAAAAAAAAATTACAGCATTATTGTATGAAATAATATTGATTGAACTTAATGGTTTGGTTTCAAGTTACTGTGGGTTCATAACTCCAACTTTCAGTAATGTGATGCAGAAATGTCATTACGTGTTACATTTTAAACATTTACAAGACAAGGTCACAGCAAAGGTCAAACATTGAATTTGAAAGCCAGAAGCTTTAGCATATTTTGGCGGTTATGCAAAGGAGAAGAAAAGTAGACCTTTGACTAAGCCTAAACCAAGAATAATTCAGATTCATTACAACTTTAGAGTTTTATTTTGATATTTCCCATGCTGCAATAACAGGCCAGTATTCTCCATGTACATTATTAAGATTTACTAAAAGGATGTTGAAAGTTGAAAAGTCTGAGACGTCTTAAAAAAAATGTTACAGTCAAGATAATAAATAATTATGATTATGCCCCCTTTCAATAAATGCAACTAGATCTTTTTGAACTACTCTCATGTACAAGATTCTTTATCCTCACAGCTGACCTTTTATTATTTCTTTTTACTGAACTAGAAAGTTGTGCTCGCAGAAGTAAAAATTAACAAGTCTTTTGTACATATTCTTTGAACTAATTTAGTATTTGATCTGCACTGGTATGCACTGCGTTCGTAAGCTGAAGAATTCCATTGTGATAGCATGGGCACTTCACATTCATGAATTCATGCATCAAAATCAGACAATAGACCCGCTGGTCATGAGGGTTATGCTGTGGAGAAACGTGATGCTGATTGATAAAACTTATATCGACTGTTAGTCGAAATACTTCTGCACAGCTTTATGTAGCCTTCAGCTTAATACAACCCGGGCATGACTTGTCATGACTTATGACTCTCAACCATTATTTAACAGAAGCAGGGGTTAGGAATCCTTTCATGCAGTAGTTGAATATGATAGAAAATCATAATACAGTATTTTCTTCGCTTCTTTATTGTGCTCGCATTTTTTCTTGAAGTCTTTTTATTTATAGAGGCTTTAAATATAATGAAAATGAATTCCAGAATTTACTTTCGAAACATTTCAACCACACAGATTTTTCTCAGGCAATTTAAATACCAGTGTCACACAAGCTTTTTATGCAAACTTTGCCTCGCTCCTCATATAAATCAAGAAGTGAACAGAACCCTGTCTCCTAAAAATTACATTTCTACCTAACTGTAAATGTGATTGTACAGAGTATAATGCACTGGATGGATTATGTTCCGAAACAAGGAAAAACTGTATTTTTTGAGTAAATGAAGTCACATTTATTAATACTATGTGATTTGCCAAGATGGTTGTCATGCCAAGGACTGAAGGTGAATAAACACCTTGGACTAGATTTACTCAAGGTCTTACTTTGTGTGTACTAAATTGCATGAAAACTTGAGAACACTTGATCTAAGGGTACGCACAAAGGACTGTAGGGAAAAATGCAAATCCACAAACAATGTGACTGATAAAGATTGAAAATTGCGTGTTAATTCTTTCTCTGTTGAGACCCATTGTCCATCTTTCCCTAACCTTAATCAAGTGATGCATGTGACCAAACAAACCATATTAATATTCAGTAAAACTTAAATCAGAGAAACTTAATCTTATATTGCAAAACTGGATATTTTGGTAAAAAGAAAAATGCTGTTTAGGAACATTTAATGGTTGTTCAGTAGCAACATATTTCACACTTGCCACTGTAAATTTGCAACATATCCTCATTAAGTTAATCAAAAGCATAATCCTGTAGCAAACGTGTTTCCTACAAAAACAGGTAGTTGGAGTTTTGTACAGTTTTCAGTAATATACAAAAATATAATGCATTGTCGTGACAGGTACTTCATACTGCATTGTCAGGATTACTCTTTGTCTGCAGTCATGGATAATATTAATTTAGATGGACCGTATTTCTTTTTTTTTCACAAATAAAAGTAGATTTTATATAAATGCCTAAATGTCAGCGTCACATTCTGTTAAATCATTTCTTGCTCCATTGCACATTGTTAAAGTCAGTGTTTTTCTCAGCAATTACATTGAAGAGTTATGGGCTAAAGTTGTAATAATCTAGAATCATCATAATATTTTGTTATGGGTAAAAAACATGACCAAATTTCACAAGATGAACAATGACAAACACAAAAAAGTTTCCAATTATAAAAACCTAGGGGGTGTGCAGTACAATTCATTATTTTGGAAGCAACATCCAAAATGCAGAACCAGCAGAGCAGCACCACAGAAAAAAAACGTTCTTGTCACATCTTTTCTCAAATCTGAATAAATCTTTTTTTTACATATATTTTAGTTTCAACTTGTGTCTTTGTCTTTAGGCAAATTATTTATGCGTGATTTCACATTTTCACAAAAAAAGAGGAAAAAAGCTTTATTGTTATTGTAGCAGCTACAGTATTGCTCTTCAGTTTGCTGATTGCTCTAGCATTGTTTATTCTCTCTGTCTCTCTCTGTCACACACACACACACACACACACACACACACACAACAACAACACGCTTGGCTGTGGCACTGACATTTAACAAATGCCTATCTAGGGACTTCAACAAACTCACTTCACTTTCAACACTCTCTTTTCAGAAGTTGGAGCTCTTTGGTTTTAGCCACCTGTGTTTTGTTGTTTTGTCTTTCTGCAACATCAAAACACAGAAAGAGACTTAGCCAAGCTTCAAGCTTGTGTTGATAAACAAGCGCAGAGAGAACCAGCAGTGAGAGCTGCTTTCTGTGGGGACAGCAAGCTGTTGACCTTCACTGATGAGTGAAGAAGAACGGCAGTCTTTCCATCTTGTTCTCTGTCAGGCTCTTATCATTTGCTCCCCCAGTCTGTCTCTTTCACCTTTGGTTTCTCATCTCGTTTTCCTGCTTCTGTGCTTTTTTGTCCTCTTATACTATGTTACTTCTGCATTGGTTGTTGTTCATGTTACTGTAGATGTGGACCATTCACTGAAGTATTGTAATAATTGATAAGTAACTGACCTTTTAGACAATAAAGCCAATTGAATCGCACAATGTCTACTGTGGTTTGTGTTTTGCAGCTTCCTGGTGCAACTGGTGATGACAGGTGTCATTTAATGTTCCCAAATCTAAATTTCTCAAAAAATGTCAGTTAAATTTTCTCACAGCTCCAGGTTATGTCCTTACATGTGCTTTCTTTTCTCCAACCAATAGCACCAGTTGCACATTTTAGAAAAGCAAATTGCTAACTCATTGCATTATAGCTAGATCATGGCGCAGCCGCTCAGTCGCTTAATGACACGGACATAGCCATGTGAGCACTGTTTGTAGATCATTGTTCATGTTGGTTTCTACAGTGAATGAATGGATTTAGTGAGTAGCAGTAATGGGAGAGAGAGTGGGGAAACGCAGACAGATAGAAGGAACAGAAGGAGAATCCATCTATTGATGCGAGACTGACAGAGGAAAATGGGGAAGCTTGTTAGCAAAAGCAAAAATGGAAGGAGCAGCAGCAACAGTGAAGAGATTAGCATCGAAGAATGTTCCTTCTGTTCTCACTGTTTGTCTGCTCATTGTGCTGCGGCTGCTGTTCGCTGGGTCTATGTTGTTACAAATCCAGAAGGAAGCACGTGCCCTGTGTTTGATTTACATGTTGGTATGATAATGAGAGGAAAGTTATTAGAAGTACTAATTATTTTAAAAAAGCGACTAAGTGATTTCTAGGTATCGAATGTTTTAGAATCTATCATAATGAATTGCTGTCAAATACACGTCTGCAAACAACAACTGATTGTAGAGATTCTGTAATCCCCCACTATTCTCAATTTTCTATTCATATACTAAGCCATGTGAAATATGTGTTTATTAATACATCCAATGTAATATTTGTTTACCTGGTGCAAAGAGGTGTCCATTCAAATACATGGAGTAGAAACCACACCTTATCAACACAAGTTGTCCACCTGCCTTAGTGTTGGGTTTTAGAGCAACATGTATTGTACTTTAAGACCAGATGTCAAAGCTCACAGACACTTGCTTTTCAGTCATGGGTTCAACCGAATGACGAGAGGGCTGTAGGACTGGTTGCTGACCTGCTCCTCCAGTTGGCGCAGCCAAATATTGTACACCAGTACTGCTTATCACCTCTGTCTCATCTTTGTAGAACAGGTCTGGCAATGTAAGATTATCATGCAAGGCAATTCTATAAGTCAGAAAGTGATAGCTGGTAAGTGCAATTTCCACTTACTCTTGCAATTTCATTGAAGAGGTTTTTTTTTCCTCTGGTGAAATATGACCTTTTTTATTTTGCAAAATCACACTTCCCTCCTCCTCAAATGCATATGATAATACATTTTCATACATAATGGTGCAAAACTCTTTGGAGTATTAAAGGAGGAGCACAGAGAATATTTTCTTTGTTTTATACTTGTCTACTGTTGACTTTTTTATCTCTATCAGCACATAACCTTAACCAGTTAGAGCCAATAGTTGTCACTGTTTCTAACTATCTGTACAAAAACACTTCTGATAGAAAAATAGAAAATGAATAATCATTGTACAAGCCATGCATGTGCACAGTTCCTTGTTAATCTTTCAACAGAAAATAAATCAAAACAGTGACATTGGAAAACGTCTCACTTATTTACCAACTTTTTGTGTCAAACAAGGACATGCAAGTCATCATTTAACATTTCCGCAGCCTGTACTGGGTGCCATCTTTTGAAACTCTTTAAGCGAAGAAATTAAGGTTCTTAAAAAGCTCTGTTTGAAGAGTGGTAGCCAAACAACTGTTTCAATATTGAGCTAATTAAGGCTTGTTTACATCAGTGCAGCTTTTCACATGCTTTAATTTACCCTTACATAAGAGTGAGATGTGTTGGAGGACAAAATCAAGAGGCTTTGGAACTGTGAAGGGCTCAGCTCCCTAGGAATATACCACTATTTACATGTGTGTGTGCAGACTAATTTGCTTCGAAATGCCGTATGGGAGCTCTGACAGTTCATGAATCTGAAGTACAGACTTGTTGTTTTGCATAGCAATATAGTGCATGTGAGTGATGAGGGTCAAAACATCAATGCAGTAATAAGGAAGTTGAAGGTTTTGACAATATTGACGGCAGTCAAGGCACCATCTTCTTAGAATCTCCTTATCCTTATGTGGAACAAAAGGATAATTCAGCCATGTCCACCTTTGTGCCGGTGTCACCCTGTTGCTGTGTTTGATAAGTGGTTATGGCAGTAGGTGTACACATGCTGTCAGTCCTCTCTTTGCCTCTTTCATTTTAAGTGTCTGTACTATTCAGCGTTGTTTTGTCTGTAAAGTCAGAATTCGTACAACAAAGGCTATGAAATACTCAAATCAATGCAGTTGATGCTGGAAAACACAAACAAAAAGAGTCATTCACAGATGTTCAGGATGAAGACATGTTGTATGCTGCATGCCTATTCAATGCAGAGTCATTTTACTGTTATCACAGCTTTCCTTTTTTGTGCTCCACATCTGCTTTGGCAAAGCCTGGTTGTATTAGTATGTATTTTTTATTGATTATTGTTGTAAAAACAGAATATGTTAACAATGAAGAAATGCACACAGAGAGAGAGAGAGAGAGAGTGACCTTTCTTGCCCTTTCACTTGAACTATTGGCACTTTGAATGAGCATTGCTGATTTCTCCTCACAGCGATACTTATATGAACCCTACCTGTGGCAGTTGGTGAAACTCTTTTTTTGGGAGGTTGCACTTTTGCAAATCAGTTTTAAGTTGTGTTCTAATCAAATATCACCAATAGTATAAGTCAAAGCATCATTTTCATGCATCACACTACTTTAAAGATTAAATTAACGTAAAAATACACAGTCTGTGTTTTCAAATTTTTTTTTCCAAATGCCCCTTACACACAGTAACATCCTGCAGGTGCTGCTGCATCCAGACATCCAACAAAGACCATCAGCCGCCAGAAAATGGCAGGATTTTTGAGTGTTCACTTTCATCGTGATCACGCAACACAAGCTCGAACACACCACGTCTGTTATTTTAGACAAAATGTGTTGGTTTTTGTCCCCCTCCTCGTAATGTCATCTCATTACGTGCAATCCTGTATCCTTAATTAAGCTGCATAGCGATATTCACATTGCCAAACATAACATGACACATAGCATTTTCCATGCAGCTTCTAGTCTGTTCATACTTTCTCACTTTTTTAGGAGAATGTATTAAGTCCATCATACCTGTCTGAATCCAGACTTGTTCTGTTCCTGACAGCTGACAGAGGAGGCAGGTGAAACAAAACAAAGCTCCGGTCTCAGGACAGACAGTTAGTCAGGACTTCTCGGACCAGTTCCTGGAGAAAGACAGAGTGTAATTTCTCCCGCTGTCTTGTGTTACTTGAATTTGATGTCCGGCCGCTCAGGTCCAGAATTTTTAAGCCAAACCTTTTCCTGTGAGGTTCTTCTGTGGAACAGTTCCGTTTTCAGCACCTTAATTTGTATGATCCACAGTGATTTTCCATTTGAATTTCCGGGTCTGAAAGTTACTACAGTTGACTCTGACAAGGATGTGTGTGATTACATCAAGTTTAATCTCTTTCACTCACATAATACTCACAACTTAGTTACCAACGCCTCACCTAAGTCGCTGTGAATTATTGTCTGGGGTCAACAATTGTTCGTACAAAACTTTGTATTAATCCATCCAGTAGATTATTGAAATGTTTGACATAGTGAGAACTCGCTGGTGGTACTAGATGGAAACACAGATGATTCTCAAAGTCAGCCAACATAAGTCTCTGGGACTGTCTCTAAAACAATATTTGCTGATTGTTTTGGTTTAATTTAAACTGAGCTGTAGATAATTGATATTTATCTGGGTTTTATGATCTTATCCTACTTTTCCAATCCCTTTAGACATCTTTTGCATATCGTTTTAGTATAGTGTTCTTAGTAGCATTCTCTGAATGTTACATACCACATTTACCTCTGTTTGTTTGCCCCTGCTTTGATTTACATTGTTCAACACAGATTTATCCCTTTCAAATAGGTTTCCTCTTTATTGTATGTGGTTGAAATAGATTCCTTGGCCGGAGTAGTGTTTAGTGTTTGTTAAAGAATTATACAAATAGTAGAAGGAAATGTTAAAGATAGGACAGAGATAACGAGATGAAGTGCTTTTCTGTAACATGAATAGGTGGTAATGTTTTAGATTAAAGCACGCTATGTATGAGGTAATTAAAAAAGAATTTACAGGGAGCCTTCATTAGCCATTCTTTATACATCCTAGATAGATTAACAGTGTAATATACAATATGTTGGAAACTGGTTTGACCCTGGTGTTCAGTTTATGTTAGTAGCTAATGCTACACATACAGCATGCCTGCAATTTACATTTACACACACAAAGTCATTGTAATGTGCAACAATATTGTATTAAAACTGCTGCTTATAGATGATTCAAAACTTGATTTGAGACTCTTGACAATTCTCCACATATTGGCCCTAACACCCTCTGTCCTGGCTTTATGTTAAGAAAGCAACACTAGTAAAAGTGAGGAGACCATATGCAGCACTAGTATTCATATTGTAGCATATATAGTAATTTTTTTATGACATAATAATTTGTTGTACATCTTGTACCCTGTAATTAAAAATAGGTACAATATACGTTGTTGCCAAATTGCTCCCAAATCTGATATTGTTTTTAAGCATGATACCGCAGAAGTTTAGAATAGATACCCTTTAATAAGAACATACTTATATGTTTTATACGTATAAATAATTTATAGGATCTGAGCCCCTTATTCCCCAAACCTTATATCTTCATACCAGGTGCCTATATAAGTGAGTATTCTGTGTGTACCAGATACCAGTACCAGCCATTATTACAAAAAGATGCTGAGTAAGTTCATAGGAAGACAAACTTCCACAAAGTTTCACCTGGCTTCTGCTTTAAACTGTTATATTTTAAGTGTGCTAAGGGTTAAATTCAAGTCAGCACAGGCTTACATAAGTTAGGAAACAAATGACACTACCAGATGCTTATGTCACTGTCATATTCTTTACCTGCAAATGCAAAAAGAAATTGCGCCTTAAGTTATTGACACATTCGTGTCATTAAGTATTTGGTGTTGTATCAACAAGATTAGCAAACTGCCTCAAAAAAAAAGGAATAATGTCAATCAAAATTAATTGAAAGGTTAATGTAATTTAGTTTCTTTTTTCATTTTAATTTTATAAATTGACCTGTATATAATTGATCTGTGAAGAACATGGGAAACACATAACATAAGTTTTACATGAGAAGAAGTTAATAGATTAAAATTCTCTTATTATTCAGCAACTATAGTAAAATGTTCCCACATAGCACTACATTAAGAGAGCAGGAAAAGAATATCACTTAATATAATGGGTTTGTGTGAAATCGGTTATTACTAAAGTCTCTGGAAACATGTCATGGATAAATAAAAGTTAACAAGATGGAGTAGTTAAACAAAAAGCTAAGTAGTCTCCTGGGCCAAAAGTATGGCAATAAATTTGACTTGAGAGAACACAGGCACTTTGAAAGATGCAGTATATTGACTGCAGTGTCTCTGTTTGTGGCACACAATCTCCTTTTTTATTTAGTTATGTTTTGTTTTTTGTTTCCATGCATGTAAATTTTTTTTAAATTACTGATGGACTCATCTCATGAAGCTACTTTGTTGACAAAGTGTATTTTCTATATTAAAGTAAATCTTTTTTTCATCTTTGGCAAAGGTAACCTGTCATTACATTTTTCCCAGACTTCACGGTCTGACCACTGTCTTTCAGTCCATCTTAAGTGAACTTGAGCCTAAAGACCTCAGCAGCCTGTATAAATTTGACAAATGGCCTCCTGCTTGCATAATAGTTTCAGGATCATAGATGCTGCAGCACACTATATTAAGTGACATTTTTTTCTAAGGTAGTCTCAGGTCAATGTGGCTATATTCATCATGGTAGCATGATTTTTTTCATGCAATGCTACCATTCAGCACTGGTTGCCAACCTTGGCCTTTATGAACTAGATTTCGTCTGAGTCCCTGGATCTTTTCACAATATTATGCAGCGTAGGTGATGAAAGATTGTGTGCAATTTTGCATTGAGAGATATTCTTTTTGAACTGAATGACAATTCTCTCAAAACGTTTGACACAAGGTAATGAGTCACGACTAATCTTTGCTTATGAAGCCTGAGCCCTTGCTAAATGTTCCTGTTATACCTAATCATAATAACCTCAACTAGCTAATGTTGTAACCATCCAAAATAGTGTTACTGGAATATTTAATAAAACTTTCAGTCTTATTTTGCCTCTGTCCCAGAGTGTGTTGCAGGTATCAAACTTTAAATTTCCTTCAATTTAGAGAAAGAAAAAAATGTCCTTCTGCTTTTTTTAAATGAACAAACCTTCAGATTAGTTTTTTATTACATTGTATACTGGTAAACTGTTTTCCCATTGTGATGACAGTGTTGGATGGTGCACAACTATCACACTTGAGACAGTATTTTGGTTAGATAAGGGAAAGCTCATCTTAACTTTAGCTGAGAATGCAGATGAGTATTACAAAAAGTTTAATAATCTTCTATTCTACAAGAGAATATTGTACTGAAAGTTTGATATTGGTGAATACATTATTTAACTATGTTCAGTATTAAAGCATTTGGTACAAATTAACAACATACCCTCATTATGTTACTAGACAAAAATCAGGCAAAAATATGTTTCTTACAAAATGATTTTTTTCTTTATTATTTTGTACAGTACAGTATTTGAACATAATTTGTGTGAAACAAGGTTGTTTAATAAGTCATGCATTATTTATCCACTGCATGTATTTTTTCTAACATAATTATGGAGTGTTACAGAAAAGTCAGTCTCTTCAAAGTCACTTATTTTCCTAACATTAATCAAGTGCTTTAAGTTTCAGAAACATCACCACTATTTGGCAAAACAAGTAAAATACAATTATTGTTTTGCAAATATGTTTGCTTGCAGTGTTGATCATAAACATAATTCAACTGGCATGTAGTGTTTTCCACAAAATGTATTTGCTGATTTAAATTAGTTTTACATAAAAGTCATTTTTAGGAGATGGGATTGTGTTATGTGGAGGCTTTTGTGGATTAGTGTGTAGTAGTAGTGTGTAGAGTCTTTTAAAGTTTGTCCTTGATTCGTCTCAAGAAAAGAGATAATTTGAGTTTATTAAAAAGAAGTAATAGACCACTTGCCAAGGAAATATTTTGCTTTTCACAAAGTCACAATTAAGACACTAGAAAAGCAATAAAGAAGTCCTTCCAGAGTAATTATAAATGAAGGAAGGAATCTGTAACAATTTTTCATACATTTTGGACATGAGATGTTCATATAATGACCATACTACACGAAAGATAACAAGTACGAGCTGACCAGACTTCTGCACCCTGCTCTTTATCTCTGCCTGAGCAATGTTGGTAATGCTGGTGCCAGGTTTTGACAGTAAAGAAGAATGTGGAAGAAAAGATGTTATGTTATTGTACTGTCTTTTGTGAGTCTAACAGTGTTAGAGGAATGTAATGGTACAGGAAATTCATGAACTGCTCTTTTCTTTAAACTATTCAAATAGTCAAAAGTCTGACAACTAGACTGGTTATTTTTTACATGTAGACAATACTATGACATCTCGCACACAATAATATGTGTAATCTATGTAATATCTCTGTCAGTGCCAATGTGTTTCATAATGAACTTTCATATCCAACCTGCAGTGATATAGAACTTTCTTCAATCATGTGTAATGAAATAAAAAAAAAAGTGCATAAAGACCGAATTGCATCACCAAATATATACACACAAACCAGTTTGTGTGACCCTATATATACAGTATATGAGACATACACACTGACATACCAGTACAAGCCTTCCTGCCCCCCAAAAAAGTCACACATGCTTTTTTTCTTTGATATTAGCACACATTTACATTGGCACTGTTTCTGTCCAGAGTTGCATTAATTTCTTACAAAGATCTTGTATTGATAATGGGATCGGGCCGCTGTGCAAAGTCTTTTTCAGCACACCCCAAAGGGAGAAGATCTGGACTGTGTGATAATGATTACTTATGCTCCTCTTTCACAAATTAATTCTGACATTGTTATCTTGGAATAAGCCCATGCCACCAGGATGGAAAAAGACCTGGTCTTTCAGTACATTCAGGTGGTCAGCTTACCTCATTGTGTTGCCAGCTGAAACATATTAGTCACTGCAGTAATTTGCCAATGGAAGGCTTTATTTATGTATCTTCTTAAATCCAGATGTTGACTTTTTTCAGTTGTGCTGTCGAAAAGTTTAGACATTTTCTCCAAAGCTGGATAAACACTTGAAAATAATTTAGCAAGCTGCAATCAGATTTGACCATCTAGACAATTGTCGACCAAATCCTGATTGTTGGAAAATCTTATCAGGTAGTGTGAAGGATTTCCACCCTCAATCATAACCACTCGAAGTGGCAACTAATATGAGATTATACCTGATAATATCAAACATATTTACACTCCACTATAACCACTCCAATATGATTTTTTTATGTTTATATGTCCAAAATTGTCTAACTTTTACTATACTGAGTCGTGTATGTGCAGTTTTCACATTGTTCTACTGTAGAAGGCTGATGTGCGTTCACTTCCAAAAAAGCCTGATTTAAGAAGTCGGTGGAGAACACTAGATTATCTAAATTGAGAGTTTAATCCAATCCCAGTCCAGTATGCAAATTTAACTGCTTGCTGAAAGCTGAAACCACTTATCCGAAGTCAGTCAGACTGAACTTTGAAGCAACCAGACTTAGCCTTTGCTAATTTTTTATCAATTGATAGTAAACATGCCGGAGTATGCAGTTTTTAGATGTAAACCAAAAACCAAACCAAATCCCACAATTTACCAAAAGTGTTGCGATATCTACAGCCAGCGGGAGTCGTCATGTAAGTATTTTTTAAACGCAGTCTGACGTAAGTCCAACTGCATTAAAAATAGGATGCTTACCCCTCTGACTCTCACCAGTGGCAGCTCTCTTACCAATGCCAGTTTTGATGAAAACCAGGCTAATCATCTTACTCTGGTTCCGACTGAGGCTCAAACGTATACAGCTGAATATCTTTAATATCTTTGTTATTTTGTCATACAGGCAGTTTTTTCACCGGCGAACCTTGGCTGAAGCTGCTGTGGCAGGTGTTGCTGGTGAGGCCTGGTTCATTTGCATATAACAAATATTCATAGATCGTGGAATTTACAATGAGGAAGACAGACCTCTTTCCATGCCTTTTACAGGGGTTTACTGAAGTTCTTCATTGGAAGAAAACATACATACAATATGTTTTTTTCACAGCAGAGTATTTATATATGCCTGTGATTGGAGTGGGTCTTTCTCAAAGTCTGGATGTCATCATATAAAAAGCAAAAGGATACTTTTCTGTTCTTTCAAAACCATCTAGTCCCATCAGTCTAGTGCCAAAATAACAAAACAAACTGAAATATGGGTGAATAAGAAGTAATTGAACAGTTGCTGACGAGTATTGGTAAATATGCCTATGCACATTGATTGTTATTGATTGTTACATGCTTTTCACATTTTAAAGACTAAGATCAATTTTAAAGATCGAGACACATTGATAGTTTTGTCTGTTGTGTGGGGAGATTAGCAAGACACAATAGCTCAACTTCACTCATCACACCACTTAGTAGTCACTGTCGCTGTGAATTGGTTTGAAGTAAAAAGCGTAATTTGCACAGTCTGCAATGGGTATGAAGTAGACAACAACACTTGAATAATAATGGAGCTGAAGTTAGAGAGGCTAGAAAAGAGAGTAGTTACTTAAAAGTCAAAATGGTGTGTTCAGCATGGTGAAGGCAAATCAATAGCAGAGGAGAGAAAAACATCTGAAACTGATATAGTTTTGTTTTGGTTCTTCTACCTTCTACCTGTCAGAAAGTCATGCATAATGCTGCAATATGCATTCATTATGTTGAAATGATCTGCACTCTGAGACGAATAAGGTGTTCAAAGTTTCATCTGACAAAACTACAAGAAGTGCTTTAGATACAAGGCAGACAAAGACAGAGAGAAAAAGAATGAGATGCTCTTTACTAAAGATGATGCACAGACACTATAAGTCTCCTTCACCAATTGTACCATTCTCTTGCACATCCTTCACTTACTCTATTTTTTATATACTCCCTCTATTCCCTCCTATTTGGTGCTTGTTATGTATCATGTTGTAGATCATTTCAAAATCCTGTGTTACATATGTGCAACATTTCACATTAGTCCCCTGGAAACATCACATTTGACCTGACAAACTTAACAATTTGCCAAAATATGTCAGAAAAAATGGATAATAAATCTGTTGTGTATGTACAGTACAGTAGTGCAGTGAAATATCAGTTTGACAACATCTTGTTCATGGTGCTGTAGTAGAGGTAGTCAACATTAACAAGCAGCCAATACTGTATTTGTAGTTTGTATGTAGTATTTGTATTTGTATACTGTAGTTTTCAGGGTAATGTAAATTTGTCACAACACAGATATTGTAGACAAGGGATTCCCCAGTGGCTTAGGGGTTAGATGCTGACCATGAAGTTCAAGTCGACAGTTTCAACTGTCTGTAGTAAAGGCATAAAAATGCCTCCAAACTGTTATGGTTTTATTGCAGATTTGTCACACAACACACGTTTGTCTCATGAAAGTCAGCAGTGTAAAATGACCGAATAATACCTGGTCTCCATACCATCATTTGTCAGTTTCTGTTTATAGACTTTTATTCAAACCAACTGTTCAGCAACACAATTAATGACTCCATCAGTATATCATGCAGGTTTCAAAATGTAATGAAAGTCATTAGCCCGGCATTAAGAAAATCACCTATAGGCTCTGGCAGATCAATCAGGCACAGCCTTATGAAATAGTTCACATTTATCCAAAGTGCGTGCAAAAAAAAACGACCACAAAAGGTAAGCAAAAAAAAAAACAGACGCACATCGAAAAGCACAAGCACTCACAAAAGCACAGACACACTTAGAGGCAGAGAACCATACACTTCCACAGCAGCTGTCAGTGTGAAGGATAGGTGGTGCAAGGTGGGTACACTCACTAAAGGGCCTAATCAGTCAGAGACAGCAACCTCCACATGCTGCAATGAATGGCATGAACGCAAGCTCACCTTCACTCATTCTCTTGGTCTTTCATGCGCAGATACACTCACACTGGCCTATGTACACACAAATACTTGCTCATTCATACACAAAAAACACCATCAACACACAGTTGCCTCCCTGCTATTATAAACAATGAGTTCTTGCTGTTAACCACACACCATCACAGAGATATTACAATCAATAAAAGCACTGACAAGTGAAGGTAGATGACACAACAGGAATGGGAGAACAGATGGGAGAGAAACAGAGTTATGGGAAATTTAGTTATGGCGTGAATAGTGTAGCAAAGGAAGGGTGAGAATGTTTGGAAAAAAAGAGTAAAATATATTAGAAAAATAGAATAATGTGTGGTACTTTCTGGCCATAACATAAAAAATGAAAATATTGATAGTTTCAAAATGTCAAATACAGAGTGTGACTTGGAGACCAAGGCTAATACTCTGCAGCCATGCTATGGCTCCAGAAGACTGCACTTAGCCTCATTGATGTTTGAGCTAAATGCTTACCTCTGCATGCTAACATGCTAACAGTGACTAGTGTTTTCCATGTTCACCTTATTATTTTAGCATGATAACATATTGGTTGACTTTAAATATTGAGTAGATTTTAGCCCTCCATGGTGACAGTTTTTTTTTTAAGTTTTCACAACTTATCTTGATAGCAACATGATGCATCCTAAAGTTCATCACGACACATCACAATAAAAGACAGATAATTGATGGTGGC
Source organism: Ctenopoma multispine (assembly GCA_034779795.1). Lineage (NCBI taxonomy): Eukaryota > Metazoa > Chordata > Actinopteri > Anabantiformes > Anabantidae > Ctenopoma > Ctenopoma multispine. Next base: position 14,771,329 of record JAUYWH010000014.1, on the reverse strand, counting down.
ACTTTGGGAAAAGTCATTTGGACTTTTGTCATTTTATGACAAACCTTCCAAAGTTTATTGAGATATTTCAGCCTGGACCTATGTAGCCATTTCATACGTTATTATCCCACTAAATAGCTCTTATCAGTAGTTATCATGCCAGTAATTCTGATTCAGAAATGGCAACCTATCCCACTAGGCCAGAGAGTGCATGTTACTGACATGTGTTATATTAAATAAATCGGATTGTAGCGATTGTAACAGGAGCAAGTTATTTTTGTGTCTGAACCTGGTACACTCTTGATTATTGCTATTGTAACCATGACTACAAAGGCCAGGCACATAATAGCGGCCTACTGAGTCAATTACAGATGGAGTAGGGTCCTACTAACCCACATCTATGGACAAACATAACAACTGTGAATGATGTGATAACATCCAGTGCTGTGTGTGGACTAATCAACCTGTCAAATGACACATGAGATGAGATTGTCATTCATAAAGCCATGCTGCTAAAAAACATAGGAATAATATTTTATGTATTTTTTTCTACTGTCCTAAAACATGAAACAGGAACTGAGACGGCTTTTATAAGAGGTAGTGAACATACCTGATTTTTGTTGGCCCTGCGAAGAGCACCATAGTTTACGAGCTTGCCAAAGTCAACAAAGATGCAAACCTTGAGGTACTTTATTATATGTTTTTGAATCCTGGGGAGTTACCAATGATGTGCATTCTAATTTAAAGTTTTAGGGATTTATCAGATGCCCTTCCTCAGTGAACCTCACAATGAAACAGCAATGAAACACCTTTCCCCCTCTTCCATCTGTGCTCTGGGAATAGGTTTCCTTTAAATTCTGATTACTGCAAGTTTGAATAGCTTCATAGATAAATAGAAACAACTTTATTTTCATCATAGGTCAATAAGCTGCACATATTTATATGTCCTCCTCCGTAAACCTACTAGTTGAGAATCTCACAATGGTTATCGGGATGTACACTTTGGATGATAAGACGGTAATTTTTTTCAAACAGCAACCTTACAATGCATTTAGAGAAATAGATTACTCAAGTAGAATCATCCAAAAAAAATTTATAAAGTATTAGGTGAAAAGACTACTCAAATACTGAGTAGCTGTTCACAACGTCTAATTTATATTATTATATTATCTTATGCATTACCAAATAAAATGCAAAGACAAAAAAAAAAAACATTCTTGACATCTGACACACTGCTCTAGTCATGCTGCTTGATATAATTAAGTGTTAGCATTGTAAAATCTGCTTTGAGCATTTGCTGTTATTGTAAGTCTAGTGCCAGACTTTTTTATGACAAGTGAATTATGTTTTGCTTATGCTGCACAAACTGTACTTCGGAGTAAGCTGGAGTATCTGTGCCACCGTGAAACACCAAGCACCTGTGTGGCTGTGGTTTCCATTGTTGTGGAGCACAGCTGTGTGCTTTGGAAGTGCCTGAGCTGCTGGTTTACTGAAAATATTTTTTTGTAAAATAATGCAAATCTTGGTAGTTTGATTGTACAGTATGCTGTGTCATACTTTTCTTTCCAGTACACTCAGTTTTCTTTGTTTGAATGCTTATACTTGATACATTGCAGAAATTCCCATTATTTAACCATGAATATATAGACCATTAATAGAAGCCCCAGTCATGAATAGAAATGGTTTTGGTTTTGGATGCTGAAGCTACAAAATGTAATTCTTATTCTTCGTCAGATACAATTTAAATGTAGCAGAAACTCAGCAAAGTAAAAAAGGGAGCTCAAGTTTGTCAGCCTTCACAACATATATTGGATATAACTCTGCTGAACCTTTAACGTGAAACTAGCAGAATCTTATACATATACGTACAATAGGCATGGTCGGAAAATCATGTATGTGATGACAAATTTTCAACAAAAAACAACAATTCCAATTAAGTAAGTAGCAGTTTTTACTATCACACTGATAGTGATAGTGATATGTTTACCCAAGGTTATAAATATGTGATTCGTGTAAAAAAATTATTTCTGTGCACAGAGAAAAAAGTGGTAATGCAAAGTGTATAGCATTCAGAGCATGTTGTAATCGCAGTGCTATATAGGCCAGACTACCAGCCCCATCTCCTAAAAATTATGTTTATATAGGACGAAACCAACAATCCAGATTACGTTTTGTAACAGGACGTAATGTCAACCTGATTATGTTTTCTGTAAACATACGGATCACATGTTCATATCATAATAATAACTGGGGAGGCATGATAGCTCAGTGGGTAGAGCAGTCTTCCAATCTTCCAACCCACGGGACCAATAAAGTATCAGTCATTATTATTATAATATGTTATTGATCCCCTTGGGGAAATTCTTTGTGGACAGGCTGCCCCTTTGAGGCACCAAGGGTTCAGAGCATCAGCGTCTTGTCCAAGGACACCTTAACATGTAGCCTGGTACTGAGGTACTGAGAATCGAACCGCTCACCCTCGGGTTTGAACGCAACTCTTCTTAGCTATCATGATCTATCTTAATGTTAGCTCCAAGGTGAAATTTCAACACTGACCACCTGAAGACAATTATTTTAGCATAATGAAATTGAAATTACCAAACATTATAACCTTATTATATATTATAACTGCAAAATTCTATTTCAAAGCTCAGCAAACAATTCTTACTTATATATCTGCTCAGGTCTGAGTCTGGACACTTTGATGCTTTAGCTAGCTTTTGGTGAACTCAGTCAGATTCTCATCTGTGTCATGCCACCAACATCATCTTTCAAATATCATCTATGCATACTGGTCTCTGTTATAACTTATCCTGCATTTACTGTAAAAGGTTTCTTACCTCCACTCTGCTATCATTCCTCAGACCTCAGTCACTTTGATATACCGTATTTACTACATGCAATAATAATAAGAATAATTTTTAAGTTACTAACCCCCAATTCCATACGCTTCGTGCTTCCCTCTAGTCTAATTGCTTGCTGTTTCAGTTTTTCCACATATTTCCTGCTTTACATGCCCGCTCCTGACGGCAGACTCCTCTCCTGTCCTCTTTCCTGCTGCATCATCAGTTCTGAGGCTGCAGTTCTTAGGATCCTGTCAACAGTGCTTTGGTGCTAGAACTGATGGGAGCACCATGCTCTCTGCCGTTCTCAGCATCAGTCATCTGAACACTTCGCCTCAGGAAAGAAATCGATCTCCTGCCAAGTTCAGGGGAGAGCGAGAAGAGCACGAGAGATAGGGAGAAAGAGAGGGAACCACATCCCCACACCTGCAGGTCTTCCAACGAAGAAAACCATGATGGATCTTCTGTCAAAACTAAAAGAGTGTCAGTTAAACACTATAACATGTGGGGGTTCTAAAAGCTGAGAAGGGACAGTGTTTCATGAAGCTTTATCAGCTAAAGCCATAAGAGGAAGTAACTCATTATGCACAACTGTTTGCTAGTCCAACTCAATCAATCAATCAATCATTTTTATTTCAAACAAACAAATATTTTTAACTTTCATCATCATTCATACATTCACAGT
>JAUYWH010000014.1:14712842-14767722 GCA_034779795.1 Ctenopoma multispine | reverse complement strand
TGCTTTAGTAACTCATTCTTAAGACTCTTTAACCTCTGATCTGTTTTCATTCTTTTATACATACAGATGTTTTCCTCACTGTTATTTTTATAATGGCAGTTATAAGAGGCAAAAACTGGTAGATGGTCACTTATATCATTCATCAGTCCACATTTTATCTTTTCATCTATTAAGTTCGTAAATATATTATCTATCAAATTCCAAAAAACTATTTCCAGTTATTTGTCCGTCTGCCTGTGTTCAGCACAGAGAAGTGAATGATCAGTTTTTCTCAGGAGTCTCCTCTAATTGAAGTTGCATTTTTACTGCAATTTTGTTGTATGACCAATGAGAACTGCTACTTCATCACAACAGGACATTGCTAAAATAAAAATATATTACTCCTAGGAAATTACAGCTGGAATATGGCACATTAAATTGTGAAGCCTTGTCTTGTATAAATACGTATATATCTGAGCAAACCTGTCTCTTAAATATTACATTTTTAAATTTACAGTTAACATAAGAACAGGCAAATATTTTGTTTCCTCCAAGATTCTTTGCAGAACAAAATCCAGTTTGTCGGTCTACAGAATAATTAAACATTTTGATGGTTGTTCTTAGACTCTCACAGGCCCTGGTTAAGGTTAATGAAAGATTGTGGCCTGGCTTAACAGAGAAAATATAGCAGTCACTTCACACACAATGTGTTTATTAACCTTTAAACCAAATACAAGAACATTTTTAGAAGAAGGGGTTGATTTGAGGAGTGGATTTGCAGTCATAAAAAACTCCTGCAGGGAATCTCAATCAAATTGATAATGGGATGTTGGGATGATTAAGTTAATACAGCTCAACAAAATACATTTGCAAATACAAATCAAACTTTTAATTAAAACATTTTATTTTTTTTCTCAAATTTGCAGTAAAGTTTGTTTTTCAGACAAAGCAAACAACTCAAAGACTCTTTTTTTACATACAGTCATACAGTTAGACACAGAAGTATCTGAAGTTGAAGTAAGCTGAGTTTTTAGAATTTTGCCTTTATAAACCACCAAAATAAAACAGTTTCAAAAGAAAACTGAAAAAAATTTATGTTTCAATAAAATATAGCATTTACCATTACAGCCATTTTAAGCAAAGAACCTTTATTATGTTAAAAATCACTGAGTGATTGTTGCCACTTTGTGTCACACAACCACAATACTGTGTTCATTTTCTGAACTGATTTCAATAACATCATTTATATTTTTTATTTTTAATGGGCATTAACAGTTTTAGAGACCAAACAGATTTAGGATTGAGAATATGTACTCTGTCATAATTATTTCTTTACAAACACTTCATTTCCATTCTTTGTCACAGTTCCTCACAGGTCATAGGTCTGGACCATACATGTATATCCAGCCAAAAAGTAATTATCTGATTTTATATTTATTTTCAATTTTATTTGGATAAATTGGGGGGTCATATGAATGTAAATTATATGACTCATATGGCCCAGATATTCACAAAGTAGAAGGGAAAGATAAGAAGGTCCAGAGCTTTACAAAAAAAAAAAGTATAGTCAAGTATACCGTTAATATACTTTTAAAGCTAAAAATAAGCCAGTATACTATTAGTTTAGTTTTTATTTGCTTTTATAGATATAATAGACCAAAAAATTGTAAAAGCACTGTTTATTTTAAAGTGTATTTTAACAATATAGATTTGATGCTGGCAATAACATGTATGTAGAATTGTGTGAACTGGGCCTGATTTTCCAGGGGATGGATGAAAGGGCAGCATGGTAGGTTGAAGATAAGTTGTGTCTGAGGCCTCCACCTCTGTTGAGGGACGAGTTGTTAATTTGTAAATGCAAAGCTTCCCTTACCCTTCTCTCAAACCACATGTCTTCTTTATCTAATATTTGTATATTTTGGTCCATAAATGAGTGTCCTTTGACCTTCAGATGAAGGTACACACAGCCAATTCCGAGGTGTTGCTCCCTCTGTGCTGGGCCATCCTCCTGTGTAGCGGCTGTTTGGTTTGTACAGCTTGGAGCACTCTTTACTGCACTAAACAGCATACTCTACATTGCTCTTCTGATGTTTCGGCATCCAGTCTTTGGGATGGACAAGTCTCTGTCTCAGTGTGTTAGTGTGTTTGAGGTGGACAGTTGGTATGTGGTGTTTTCCATCTTTCAGATACACCAGCCATGTATGGAATAACCAGGTTCTTCCGTTGGCCCTGGGATTCAGGTTGCTCTGTGGTCCTTTTCCTGGAATGGGATCCTGCCTTGTTAAAGGCCCACTTGAGAAATGAAGTATAGTGCAACAATACTTACTAATACTAATAAAATGAAATAAACTTTTAGTATACCTCCACATCTAGCCTTTAACATTTCAAAGTATAATAGCAATGTTAGTTTACCTTTTTTCAGTATGATTTTAAGATAATTAAATCAATCCCGCGTAACATGTACAGAAACATTTAAGCCAACTCTTAATGTTGCCTTTTACCATGCCAGCTATCTGGACACGATCAAAATCATCTATGCCATGGCTCAAACTGAGCCAATATCTGTCGCACTTTCTGTTTGTCACCTGCATTTTCCTCTATTGCATTAAATCCTGTGCCCAAAATGAACGAAATACACACTTTTTTTTTTGCATCAGTTTTTTTTCTATCTGTGTGTGAGTGTGTGTGTGTGTGAGTGTGTGTGTGTGTGTGTGTGTGTGTGTGTGTGTGTGTGTGTGTGCTTGTGTGTGTGTGTGTGTGTGTGAGAACAGGTTCATGATGGAAGGTGGGAATTCTGAAAGCTAAAATGAAATAATAAATATGTAAATTCACTGCCATCACTTGCTGGGTTTCCACAGTAATATGCTGGCTGCCATTCAGCCGTGCCTCCATTCTAAAATTCATGTCACATTATGTGATTTGGCTTACCCATTTGTACTATATGTCTATGCATGTGCATGTATGCAGTGTTGGGTGTAAGAACTTCGTATATTTTTATGCAAAAACATATGTCTGCTTTGAGTGAGTGTAATTACTAACGTGAGAGTTGGAGAGAATTGTGTGTGTGTGTGTGTGTGAGCATGAAGAGAGATGTACACTATGTTCTGTTATCTCCATTGTCAACTTTTGTGCCCTAAGATCCACATGTTAAGTGGAGCAGAAAAAGGCATCTCTGTGTGCGACATTAATAGTGTCTCTCTGCCTTTTATTACTGGGCTGGAAACACACACACAGAGACATACAAATGATTTGACAAAGAGATCTATAGTCTGTCATCCAAGAAAAGGTACAAGGAGAAACATAAATATCTTGAGACGCTTCTTAAATTCTTACTTATACATGATATATATGATGCAGAAAAACAGCTTCTATTGACATTGGAAGCTCCTTATGGTAAAAAGAGGTGTTTTTGATTCCATAACAATTTAAATATCTGGATTATGTAAATGAGTTACCTGTACTGCTCTTAGTAAACTATATGTACTGCAGTTTTCATGAGCTGATAAATGTACCCTCTCGGCTGTTGAAGTTAATATACTGCAGCAATAAACCACATCTAAAAACCATGGCACTCACTGTGTCATTTCTCACTTCACAAGATTTTATCAATTGGATTCATTTTACACTGAGATCTATCAAAAAAAAAAAAAAAAGAAGCTGAGGAAATGAAAGTGAAATAATTGCTGGAGTGACTGCCTGACATAATCTCCCTGAATGTCCATTGTGAGGTGCAGTTAATATGTGAGATGCCTCAAAAACATTGAGAGAAAATGATATTGGAAATATGAGATTGCATGCTGCAAATTTGATGAAACGGGCCCCAGCTGTGTTCCTCATGGCCAGTCTAGGCTTTTACAAATGAATTATGCTGGCAGGATAAGGCACTTTGTCATAAAACATTTATTCTCTCAAAGTTGTTACAGGAACATGGCAGTGAGTTTAATGTTCTCAAATGGACTGCACAGGCTCCAAATCTCTATTGTAGAGCACCTTTGGGACCAGGTGGAGCAGGAGTTTACAGCGTGGAGGCGCAGCTGAAAAATTTGTTGCAACTACATGATGCTAATGAATATCTACTTGACTCCTTGGCGAAGGGGAGAACCTTACCGGGTAGTAAGCAGTTATTGCTAATGAAATGGTTGTGTGGCCCATGCATTGGCCTGCTCCTCTGCAAAATCCTAATTCCTGTATATTATTGTGTTGTATTGTATCATTCAATAGAAAGTCATGTGATCTATCAGTATTTTCTCTTTTTGTCAACCTTGAATGAAAGCATTAGGATGCAAGCTTATTTGCACTGAGTCACAGAGTCTCCGACTCTACAAGTGTGGCCTGTCTATCAAGTTGCTGAAGGTATAGTCCAAGCACCTATAAAGGATAAAGCTTTTGAATCACTATTGTATCTGTTTTTTTCATTTTACTATTCAAATATTGTGACAATTTACAGCAGACCACAACTGAGTTGAGATGAAATCTTATACACAATACAAATTCTATGTTACTGCCAGAAGTGAAAAAATCATTTTTAAAAGCGTACATTTTGATTACAAGTCTTAACTATTACCAATATTTTAAAACAACCTTTATTTCATAAAAAGACAGCTATTTGTCAGATGTAATGAGATTGTAACCTTCCTATTGTGAGTAAAGGGCACTGCACTAATTTGTTCTTGGCTTTGAGTAATGCTTAGCTACAAAATATTCCATATATCTTTTTTTAAGAGAAGGCCGTTATAGTCCTCATTGTGTAATGGTTTTGTGAAGGGATTATTTCTACGCCGGTTTGCAGTACATTTACAAGAAGTGACTCACTAGGTTGCAGTTATTTATGACAAACAATGTTTGAGGTAGAAGTACCCTTACCCTCATTGTACAAGAGGAGGTTAACAGAGATGCAGGGAAACTATATTTAGTGTGAAAGGGCAGCTTTGCCACTTAACTGTATCTAAGAGAGTTTTCCAGCTGCCTCACTGAGTGGCAGATTTTTAACAGACGATTAGATTTGCTTTGGCCTAGTGCATTACTCTGTTAAAGGGCTGTGCTTTATACAGTTGGTGCCTCAGACTTTGTGGAAACGGGGGCAATGGACTGTGCTTTTCCAGCATTTCATTTCTGATCAGCCATTTTCACTTGTATTTCCATGCCATTTGAGCCGTCAAGGGCTACTTTGCACTCTGAGGTTTCATGTCATACACATGAAAGCCACAGGCTTCACACCTGAAGTGGGTGGCGTGGTGGCCTGCAGACCTTTGAGCTTTTAGCAAGCCCATCAACAGGAAAAGCACGTTGATTTTCTTTTGGCAAAAGGGAACTAATATACTGTGGGATCAAAAAACATGAAAAGCATATTTACCTCTTCTCCCCACACTACTAACAAATACCACATTTGCACAGAATTCATTGGAATGACTTTTAAGTAAGTAACACGAGCTGGAGTGGGGCACTGTGCTTTTTATCTTGTACTGTCCACTTTCTGCCGTGATGATGCAAATTTCCCACTTGTGGGACTAATAAAGGATTATCTTAAATGACACTACTGAAAAAATTGCATTGATACTAATGTTGATGAGCACTCTGGTTAGCTCTCGACCTAAAGGATGTGACACACAATCGCCTATATAAAAGTGCAATGTCCTTCATGCCCATCTGCTATATCACTATCAACATAATGTTATGTCTAATGAGAACAATGTGAGAATATGAACAATTCTTATCTATGTCTAGTGCATATAAGGAAACCGGAACAACAAATGTGTTCATTACTGATGACCAACCAATACAAATCTAGCTTGTCAGTCTGTTATTCTTACATTTCTCAATCCTGTTTTGGATAAATATTAAATTCCCCATCACAATGCAAGATTTCATAGAAACACATTTTATTCTTTCCTCCCTCACTGTCCTCTCTCACAAAACTTTGTATACAGTATAGAGTTTACCCTGTCCTTCACTCACTCATGGAGCTAGATAAGTAATGTTAACAAACACCTCCACAAAAGCTGAAACACCGGAGCTTGGCTTGAATTGTCTGTTTAATAAAATACTCTCATTCCAAAAGTATGTTACTGTACAACAAACAATTTTTAAAATCCAGTTGGCATATTAGGTGCAAATTGTGATTCACAGTCATTTACCCCTTGGTGCATACAACTGAAGTCACTCACTGCAGACACTCAGCTTTTTTTTGTCTTTGGATTATGCACTTTGTTGGAGGGTCATAATGATACATAACATATACATATCCATGACTACAATTTAAACACAATCTCATGCCTTACCTTCATCCAGGGTGGACATCTTCATAGATGAACAGATGTAGATCTCACTGCTGTTTCGTGCTACAAACTTGAGGTTGGTTACTGATAACAATATGCTTTTCTTCAGCTTAAATAAGCTCAATACAGCTGTATAACTGTGGGGTGATGCAGATTTGAAGCAGCACACACACTTAAGTGACACGAGGGAAACATATCATGTAGGCAAGTTTAAATCCATTCTGGCAAGAGAGATCAGTGACTGACATCATGAACTGATAACTAACATCAGAGGATAACAGTTGTCACCCAGAGACCTGAGACTACATGGATGGATGTGCAGATTTACATGAAACTGCCTGTAGTGCTTGCCCCAGATTTATAAAAACAATCCTGACTCTCATAGTTAGACATTAATAATGTCCCAGACTGTGCCATTATTATACAGGTGCAACAGGTGGACTCATGATTTATGATGCCCTTTTTATGCTTTGGATGACATTAGACAGACCTGTCTGAAAGTTAAGTCATGGCAAATTGACTTTTTTCTTGTAAGGTAGAGACGTTTCATTTTGGATCCACAGATGCAGAGGGAAGTTGACTAGTGACCACAAATTTATACTTCAGGTACCTTCACCTGGATTACTGAGAATATGTCTGTGAAGATTCTCAGTCATCCAGGTAAAGTTGTCTGAAGATTGAGTCATGGCAACTGGACTTCTTTCTTCCAAGTAGAGACGTTTCAAAGTAATTCATTAAAGATATTAAGAATCTAGTCATTTCATATTTTATAAAAAAGAGTTTGTTGTCTTGACAACTGTCCTCGTGAGAATAGAACTTGAACAAAATTTGTCCACACATAGAAATAAAGACGTTTTCATACACGCACCTGTTTCAGAGCACATGACGATCGAGGACCTACTCAACTGGCAGTATGCCGAGATAATCAGCGAATACTGGAAAGGCAGCTAATTAACAGCCACTGCAAGCTGATAGTTTGAGCAGATTAGCAGCTTTCTGGAGAGTTGAGAGGACAAAGATATGCCTGTCAGGATCTATCCATTTGAGTAATAAGGTTTGTGTGTGTGTGTGTTTCTGTATGCCACACAGGTCTTTTGGTGTTTTGGGGAATTGAAGTTCTTGATGAAAGACGTTAATTAAATATCATTTCATTGTTTTCTTTACATAAAAGAAATAAAACTCATTGATATTATTTTTTACAGATTTTTCCCTGAACAATGATCTAAGGAAATAAATAAGAAAAATAATAAACTGATAAATAAAGATAACAATTAAAAATCAAATGTGAAATAGAACAGTGATCTGGAATAGGTTACCGAAGTGCAGAAGAATTAATCAAATTAATTAAAAAAGACAGTGACAGATCTTAAAAAACATTTTAGTAGATGAAAGGCAGTGAGAGAAATAAAAAGAAAAATGACAGGAGGTAAACAGCCACAAAATAAGACAGTGCCAGACAGCTGTAAAGCCAAAGACTGAGGGCGATGACACCCTGGGTAATCTTTGTAGCAATTTACTTGACACCGAAAATGTATTTGGGATCTCAGCAGGGGCACCAGGTATTTTGGTTTAAAAAGTATGGATATACCAAGAAGGAAAACAGCACAGCACTTTAAAAATATAAATAAATCAGTATTTAAAAGTATTTACTACAGTTGCAAATATTGGCACAATATTGAAACAATACTTGGGTGGAAAAAATGTGGTGGGCATATGGAAGCTCCATGTTAAATGATATTTAGATTTTTCATCCTGTATCCTGTGTTTCACTGTCTTTTATAGGCTCTACCCTCTGTTAACCAGCTCAGTTAACAAAGTAAAAAATGACTTGCCAGCAGATTCCCTGCAGCCAACTTCCAATGGTTTATTGGATTTGATTTGGATTTGATTTAAATGTAAATCTAAACAAGTTGTCTTTGTGAATGAAATGTGTTGTATATACATTTTGCTTTGTTTTGCTCTATTATGTTTTAGTCTAATCTGTCAAAACCATTCAGCATTTCCCTAGGATTTTTATACCTGGAATGAAGTTTAGTTCAGCCTGATAATTGATAAACAAGGGCTAGTCATTCCATTGAGGACAGGAAGAATGTGAGTGGGAAAGATTTTATTGTACTGGCTACATAAATATTAAGTACACAAAAAGAGATTCAGGTTATAGGCCCACATTTGTGACACTTAGAGTGTTCAGATCCTACAAAACAGTGACTATGTGATCAGTAAAGGCCAGTAGGTGTAAATTTGTGAGGTAATTCTGAGGACACACACAGTCATGACTTGTGAATGGATGCATATTTGTTATGCTATATGATGCTTGAATATCACATTCAAGTTTCATTTCAGTGAAGGTCATACTGTTGGAGAAACTCATTTTTTATGTGGGCAGCAATAGTTCTCAAATCTTTTGTAGTTCTGGTCTGTCTGCAGAAAAATTGCCCATGCTCCAGTGAATATTTTTTGGGCAGTGCAGGTCATTTTATTTATTTTATGATTGTCACACTGCATTGGTTCTATAGTATATTTTGTTGGTCAGAGAGTGAGCGAGTGCAGAGAAAACACAGGAATTAGAACAGAAAGAAAAAGACCATAAATACACCATCCAGACCACAGGGATTCTAGTTAACACATCACAGAAGATTTTATTGTGATAGTCTCATCAGTGGTTCTTAAACTTTTATTATCTTTTCTAATATACCTCTGTGCTGGCAACAGCCATGGCACAGTGATTTTGCATACATCCCATTTTTGTTAATGTGGTATCTCATGAACACCTTGACAGGAGTTTTTCACATTTGGCAAAACCATCCATATGGACTTATGGATGAACAAATTACATCTTGGTAGTCAAAGGTTAAATCTCAGGAAAATCATTATGTCTGGCATCAAAGTAAGTTTTGGATAAATCAATTGCAATATGAATGTGAACAGATTATGTATGTTAACTGCAGCTTGGTTGGGAATGGTTGGCATACAACCGCCGTGTTGCCATGTTGTAAGTCTATCTTGAGACCTCTGAAGATATCTCGAGGTGTCGGTCGTCGAAAGATAACCAATTGTTGTGTAGTCCAAAGACAAACTGTGCTTCTAGTTCTCAATGAATAAGTACTCAATAATCGTAACTGTGACAGAGATATTCAAAAGCAGCAGAAAGGCTACGGACACCTTGTAGCCTCTGAATGAGCTACCTTCTGTGCATCTGGGCTTAAAAACTTAGAAGTCATGTAATGTTGCTGTCTGACTTCCTGTTTCGGGGCTGATTGCCCTCTTGTTGCCATTTGGTCTTTGTTCTTTTGTTCCCCCCTCTGCAGTGGTATGGTCCAGCAATCATTGGCTGATGCATTACACCTGTGCTCAATACTACTTAACCTGCCTTGTTTCAGTTCTTTAGTGTCGGCCTGTTTGTTGTAGTTACTGCTTTTGCTGTCTAGCCTGAAGACCTGCTGCTGAAGACCTGTGCATGCTCCTGACTTTTTTTCATTCAGCTTCTATTCACCTCTGTAAACCTCTTCTTCATTATTCTGTTGTTTTTTTTTTTTGTTTCTATGCTTGGTGTGTTAAATTTGTGGATTGGTTTTGTAGAAATATTTTTGCACAAAAGGGCTATCTGATGTTTTCACCGTAGATGATGCAAATGTCTGCGCAGGGATTTTGTGTTTTCTCCCTGCCCCATATCTGAGCAGCCATTCAGTATGTATACATGACACTGTACTGTCTCGAGAGTCTGTTTCCAATAGTGGCAGGTCCACGACATTTCTGCAAAATTAGCAATGAATAACAAAATACAAACAGTAAAAGGGTGACGAGAGGAGCTTTGACAGTTGACCACAGGCAAAGTGGGGAAGACATCACATACCTACAAGTGTGTTGTGCTTCTTTAACAGCTGGTAAGATGCTTGTTTTGTCTGCGTTACTGGCAGATATTGTCATATGGTTAACAAGCACCGTGGTTCCCTCAGGTAAAATATAACCTCCTCTGTGCCTTATCCTGCTCTATGTATTTCTGTGAGCAGGAAAGAGAGGGCAACTCCACAGGTCGGAAGGGAGAAGTATAGATTCCCAAGAGAACTAAAGCAGCAGAGTTAAATAAGGATAAGAATTAGGTTGACTTTATTTTAGCCAACAGCAATCTTTTTGAATGTGCCTGCATCACCTTCCTTTCTCTCACAGCTTTGAATGGTAAAGATTTTGGTAAAGATACATTTTAAGATATCCCTAACATGAATCACAATCAACATACACTCATATACTCTTTTCCACATTAGCACGAGTAAAATGATTGAGATTGCCTAGAAACATAAAAAAAATAAAATAACATAAACATAAATAAATTTAAATACCTATATATGGAAAAACAATCCGATTCTAACGATGAATCTAAAACGTAAAAGTTAACATCACTTCATCAAAGATGTTTGTACTGCACGTTTGAATTGCCCGGTGTATTTTTTTATTTATTTATTTTTGTTGTGATTGACTAACCAGAGGTCATCATTATCACATATTATTGCTTGGTATTGTCCATAGGACCACATTAAGTGCTCTGAGGAAACCATAAGAAACATTTGAATTCATGTTTTCACATAATTTAATTGGTAGTCAAAAATGGGTCGCCCTGCAGTGAGCAATGTTTTTATCTCAAACACCAGAAGCTGCTTGGCAGGTTGGAAAACCACTTTCATCTAACTCAAAACCAGAAAGGAATGCTTTGGAAAATGGTCCATCACAACTGAATGTATGGGTGAGTTGAAGTAAATGGGCTAAAGTATGCACAACATAAGCATGGTCCTTTTGAAGTGCGGCGCTTAAGCTTATTAGGCATCTCAAGCAATGTCATGTCATGTCACGTGTGCATAAGTGACTGCATATGCTGTATGTTTGTGTGTGAGAGAATGAGATTACACCTCCCTTTTGTACATTTTTATGTTCTGGTCCTGGATGCCAGATGCCAACTCTCCACAAAGTCTACTGCCACAGCCTGTAAGTGTGTTTATTACCTCCAGTCTTTGGACAGTAAAGAACAGGAAATGTTTTCCTCCTCCTCTCACCTTCACACACATATACACAAACACACACACACTACCTCTGTCACTCCCTTCCTCTTTCTGCTTCCCTCTGTCTCTTTTTTACCCCTCCCTTGTGACCTCCCTCATCCTCTCTGGGTACCCAAGAAGGCTTAAGGAATTTATAAGAGTTTGTTTTAATTTGGTTCTTAATATATTTTCTGGACTGCTGCATTATTACTTTTGTGTAAAGGCGTGGGAGCCAAAGTAGAGAAATTCCTAGTAACCTTTTTTTTAAGCACCCTACAGTAGTATCAATAGTATTTCTTCAATTTAATATTCAACATGTTACTTTAGGATTCATTACTCTGTGTTTGAGGCTGGCCCTTCTCAATGCTGGCCGTAGCTCTGTCACTCAACTCACTCTCCCACAAATAACTTTCTTATGAAACTGTTCTACTTTAGTGATTTAAATGCTGCAGCACCATTTGGTGCCGATGCAGGACACAGGATGACATGTATACTAAACAGAAATGAGAAGAGGTTGCGGTGTTAGATCAGCATTGATGGGCACCGTAAATAGACAATATTTTCATAGTTTTAATCATGCTGTCCATAAAAGCTTGATTTCTGTTTCATTTATGGTGGTTGTAAGCATGACTACATGCATAGGCTCCAAAACGTACATTAAGTTAAATATTAAAGACACAACATAAATAATTGGGAAAATTGAGACAAAAACAATCGGCTTTTCCGCTATTTTCTTTATATTTCCATCAGACTAGTGTTGCCAACTCCTTAGTAAAGAAAGTAGCTATTGGCTGTACTAAAATTTGTTAAATAATCACCTAATTTGAATAATCTACATTGTGTACAGAATTGTAATGGACTCTATGAGAGAGAGGAAAAAACACCTTAAATATGTTTAGAACTACAAATAAACTTTATTGTCCAGATTCATTTTTAACCATATGATCCATATGGTGGAGCCTACAACATTTTTAACCGTAACATTTTTCTAATTTTTTTCTATACAATCTACATTAACAATCTAAAGAAACCAAAAAGAGACAATAGGAAAAACTGTCAGTGGCAATGTAAGAAATTTATGGTACCTAGTCTGGCCCTAATTCAGGTTCATCGTTGTTTTGTTTTTTCAGAACCCCCTTCGCGCACACAGGCTGTGCTGGCTCACAGAAAGGGAGTGGGTCATCATCATTTTGTCAAGGCTCTTTATGACAGGTTTAGCAACTGAGGGAGTTGACTTAAACGAATAAGCAGCTGATGTGCCAGAAAGCTGCAAAACATTAGCAGGCAGCTGGTGCTCATAGCAAGCCTCACCAGACAGCTTCAGTCCATATCAGGTGTACAGGATGGAGTTTAGGTTCTGCAACAACATTTTAATTTCTAAGTTTGCTTTTTACCACACTCATCTGGCTGAAAACTCTCTCGACTTTAGCATTAAAGTGTGACAAAGACAACACACAACGCAGCAACCAGGGCAACTTCTTGAAACGGGTTGATATCGGCTGCATCCCTGAACTTCCAAATGTCACTCCAGAAGCCCAGGGTGTTTTTTTGTCTCATTCAATTTACTAAGATGGATGGTATGACATTGCTGAAGAATCTGGTCTATCTCTGTGGGAGATGGTGAAGGTTACACACAGCTTTCAGCGTCAGGCGCAAGGAGGAGCTAAGCTTGTTTTTGTCTCAAACAGGTAACCAAGGTACAATTTGCGACGGATGTATCCATCTATTGGCTCTTTGAGTGCATCAACATTGGCCAGTGGATTCAGCACTTCACTCTGCTGCTCACGGACTTGATCAGGCTACCCAAACTGTGAAGTGTCTTAAGAGGATCTTACACTCACCCACAAACGCCTTAATGGTACCAAGTATTTTACACTATGGTGTAAGTGGAAGCATGATCTACAGCAAGTTACAGAGAGTGGCACACACAGCTAATAAGAACCAAATCTTTCAAGCCATACTCCTCCGTCAGTTTCTATTTTTTTGGTTCTAAAGCGCCCATAATCATTTCTGTGAATTTTGAAGTGGGTAGACACAGTGGACTCTGAGAAAGCAAATCTACATGCTTCTCCAATGTGATCACATCCCAGCATGGAAAAGATAGCTAATGCCATGGTGATCTTTTTTACACAGTCAATTTTTTTTAACCATCAATGGCAGCTTGTTTTGGGTGGAACTGTTGTAAGGCTTTGCCTTTTGAGGTGTATGCCTCATGTAACATCTCCAATGAAAAGACTTCAGTCAATGATACACGCCTTCACGTCAGAGTCTCCAAAAGTCTCCAATAACACCAGAAAAAGACAAAAGATTTGTTGCTAGTTGCTTTTTAAAAAAAGGTCCCTAGAGGGGTCTGAATACTCAAAAAATATGATGACAAACTCCTTAAGTTGGCAACACTGCTTCAGACAGTAAACATGCTCTCTGGTTTGGTTTCAGCGGTAATCAAGACAATCATGAAGCTGAGATTTTTACAACCTTTCTCTGTATTGTACTTGGGCATCTTTGATTTGTTGTGTTCTGCACTGTGGTGAATAGCTACTGTTGCTCAGCTTAACTTTCCTGTATGTGAATGAATCTATATCTATAAATGCTTCAATTGCATACATAGTTTTAAGGAAACACAGTTACTGCGGGTACCTCAGTTATCTCTTACGTCATCTGTTATTCATCTTCTAAGTGTACACAGAATAACATGCAGAACATATCTGTTCTTTTTTAGTATTATCCACAGGATCAGAATAACATTTACACATTTGCACAAAACACAAAAATGCTCAATAATTTATTACTAATATGGCTGATCAGTTTTCGTAAACTCATTTTGATATTGTGGGATGCATTATGTGAATCTCTGCTTTGCACCTCTCTTCACTGTGAAGTTTCATTTCCATTTCTTCTGTGAAGTACTTTTGGCTGCTGGCATGATCATAAACAGACCATTATCATTGGAATCTGGGGAGTCTCTTTGATGTCTCTGACATCCCAGTAAGTAATGAGGAAATTTGCAGCTCTGATCAAGGCATGCTGATTTCCAAGCCGTCACAAGGAGGGTTATTTCATGACATTGTTCATCTGCGACCACTACCTCCCAGCTGAGTGCTAAGTGGATTGGACACCAGATACCACCATTTGCATTCAAATGGTGTATTTCACTTGCAAGAGGCTACACCACAACAGAGCACAACCCGCTTGGTGCTGAGAAGTTAATTGGTTACATAATAAATAGTTGTTAAATGGATGGAAGATTAAAGACGATGGAAGCTGTGCATAATAATTCCTGCTGGTAGTTCAACAGGTAGCACGACACTGACACTGCCAGGATTAAGGGCTCCAATCAAACAGGGCACGTGTGCTGAAAGAAACCTTTAGGCACACAGGTTAGTAACTATTGAGATCCAGACTGAAATGGTGCAAACGCATCTGAGCGAAGAAGGGGGAGGTGGGTTTCAATATGCATTGAAACTAGGCTCCTTGTTTCAATATCAAACATAGGCCTACATATATTACTGATGTATGAGTAACATTTTTATCCTGACACCACTCACCACCACGTTTACATGCATAATGAAATACACATATTCGTATGTTTATAATCCCTCTGATCCGGTTTTGGTATCAAACCACTGATATTGAACTGATCCTGTACTTTTTTTTATGCTCTGTAATAATGCATGCTTATGTGGGCAGCAGTAGTTTCACTCAAGTTGATTTAGGACTCTAGGTTTCTTTGTTTGCTTGCGCTGCACGCACATGACATCATTGATAAACAATGCAAGTTGAATGTCAATTGGCACTGCAGGCAGCAGTCAGTGGGAATGGGTGACAATGATCAATGTCGTTTGACTCTGTTAAAATACAAGTTTGAAAAAAAAAAAGATTACATTTAGGCTTGTTTTTGTAAAAAGAAAAAATAAATTCTAGCACAACCATGGCCCCAGCTGTGGTGCCCCGACTTCCATGGTCTATTGGTGCAGAGGTAATGAAGTAAATTGTTATTTCAGTGTGAGATCTGGGAGACAACTGCGCACAGGTTATATTTCCCCAGTAATACAGTGGTAAGAAGGGAAATACAGTATGTCTCTGGCTGCTTTTGAATTAGCTTTTGAATTTACTCTTAGCCAGTAATTAGTGTGAATAATTCATGGTCATGATTGAAAAATGCCAAAGACATTTTTACTGCTTTTTTTGCTGAGGTAAAAAAAAAAACCTCACTTCTAAGTGATAAAAGAGTGCATTCAAATCTTAAGCATTCACAAAGACATAAAGAGATGAGCTCAATAGCACTTTGGATGCTCAGAAAGTGCAATAAGGTATGCAGTGTGTGTGTGAAAACAAATCCTGATGCAACTTTTTTCAAGTAAAACAATCTGTCTCTGTATCCATTGCTATGCACTGTATACATTCTGAGATAAGTTTGCTATTGTATATTAAGAAGAATCATGATCTCTGAAAATAACAGTTTATTGGAATGATACATTTCCCACACATGTCTCTATGTTAGCTATGCACTGATAGTAATGTATTTCAGTTTAAGGCTCAGTTCATCCAAATCAAGTCCACACAATATTTCTTCTCCCTTACCTAGAGGTATCTAGTCTTGCAGATAATTTTAGTTTTATTTGCACAGGCTTTGAGATATCAACCTAACAGCATTAAAAAGACAAACTTAAAAAATAGCTTTCCATAAACAGCTTCTCAGTATCTCACAATAGTCCACAGACAAGACTACTTTTACCATTATTCCTCAAGTAGAATAGAGTTCAGATAGTCAGGTGATGCAACTGTGTTTCATTTCTTCATTTCTGTGTGATTCCAAACTTTTTGACTGGTAGTGTGTAAAGTGGTCCCTTCAAGTTATCATGGACTTTTGTGACTGTTGTGGCCTGAAATGCCTGACGTTTCAAAAAAATGTGGTGCGTGATGCAGTTTTTTGGAGTTTTCCTGCAATGAAAATGCGTGAGTTAGTGAGAATGGCTAAAACACTTGTGATTTTCAAAGGCAACTTTGTTCTTGTGAGAATAAACCTCAGTGTTCTGAATAATACAGACATGCATGCACACAAGAGTTTCTCATCCAAACAAGCACTTTTTTTAATGCCACACTAACATCACTACTCACTAATGCTTATTCAATGTAATCACATTGATTCTTTCAGCATTTGGATCTGGATACATCACCCTCTGTCACGGCAACTTGTGCTGTCTCCACATTTTTATCTATTTATTGGTGCCTGCATTGCGAAGCAATGCAAGGCATCTATTATTTTTTTTACTCTCACTTTGATTAGACAGTCTAATGCTTTTGCTGGTTAAGTTAAACTGTTCACCTTTTATTGGTGGTGATAAGCAGGGAGTGAGGAAGTAGCATAGTCAAAAGACAAGCCAGGGTTGGCAATAGGTAGTAGACTGCAGTGTCAGCACACCTTGATAGTGTTAAGAAGTAGACTTGCCTGTGTGATTTTCTGTGATTATTCCCACTAATGTGGGGGGAAATCCATTTTACTTGTATTAAATAAAATGTATATAGCTGTACATTTCAGAAGAAAAGCACATTTGTAATTGTGCTCTGTAAGCACTCATTATTCAAGTATTTCCAATACAAACGGCCAGTCACTGCTGTTGATGTACAGCTTTTCTGCCCAGATTCTGTGCAAATCACATGCACAAAATCACAGTTGCAATCAGCTAGAACATTTCTCTCCAAATGTAGCTTTGAGGTGATAATTATAAGCTGGAGACTGAGAGAGAGAGCAAATTTAGTTACACAGAAAAAAGGAAAGATGGAGAAAAAAAAGAAAATACTTATCTTAATGCAGGTCTCGTTCTTAACTTGCCAAGCTCTGTTCTCCCCCATAAAGAATCAAATGGCTGTCAGTTCTGATGGCACACACACCTTTACTATTCATCTCAGTCATGAATATAACATGCTCACTTTAAACAGAGCAGATTACTTGCAGATGATTCACACATAAGTGAATGTTTTGTGAGAGCACAGGCTGTAGAAGATGATATTCATTTTTTTTTTTCTATTCTAAAGTAGCCCGGGGCTTATAGTATATCTTGACAGTATCACAGTTAGAAATATAGTTGCTCTCCATTCTGTGTGCTTTTGCTTGTTTAAACTGCATGTTGCAAGTATGTGACCTGTAGAAAAACATCAGACAGTAACTCAATCAAAATAGTTCCAAACCATGCAAAGTAGGTTGGGTTTCACTGTAAAAACTTATAATAATAGTAATTTAAACTGAAATTCACATAACAAATCTATGACTGAGAAAATCCATGCCGCTATAGATTTGAAATGTTCTACAACTTAAAACAAAAGAAGCTCTGATAGCTGAGCCACCGACTACTCTATTTCTTTAAATAGAAGTGACACGTGCATGAAATGTAAAAAAAAAAAAAACAGACATTGCAGTTGGAAAACAATATATTCAGAAAGTTATGATGACTTACTTGGAATCAAGTTTGCAAAGAGAAACAATCTCTGTTATCTATGTCCAAGCAAATCTATGTTCTACTAGTGGACTCTATCTAAGAGTTTTGCAAGCTGCACTGGGAAATCTGAAAAAAGTTTTTAGAAAAACATCCAAAATTCATTGTTGCAGCCCTTCCTCTTTGGACAGATCATTGTGTGAAAAAGAAAAAAGGAATTCTGTTCAATATCAGCTTATGTATTCATCTGTCTCTAGTGACAGATCTGTCCTTCAATAGCTCCCCATTTGCTGTCATTTTGTCCTCTTAAACGGTGCCATTTGAAATGGCTGGTGAACAAACACTACTGCGTTTTGTTACAATAAATAAATATATAACAATTAAAGGTAGATGTTGCAGTGTTGTGGAGACCAAACACCAGGAATTTACTTTCCTTACCCCATAGTTGCAGGAGTGCTACTCTGTTGCTCAGAAGCTTTACTGCAGCTGTTCGGAATTCATAGTTTTACCCAGAGACATTTCAGCAGGGAAGATTCCTGTACTAGGGGGCCTAGAATCAAGGCGCTGAGAGTTTAAAAATGGAATCCCTAATCACTTTTGCACTCCTTTCCTGGAGTGCCTTTGCTATATCTCATCTCCCATAAACTCCCCAATGCATACTAAAGCAAAACTGTCAAAATTAATTCTCCAAAAACAATGCTGATTTGGAGGAAGCAGCCCAAGAGAAACTCTGCCAAACTGACAAATGCTCAGCACACAGTGACAACAAGAAATTGTTGTGGGCAGACTGTGGTGTAGATAATCTTTTACAAACCAACCAATTGAATATTCATCTCCAGCAAGTGGCACCAGATCACCAACCTGCTGCCACTGTCATTTCCTCTTTTCACATACGCAGATGGCTTCTTATAAGGAGCATGCACATGTGTTGTGATTTTGATAGGTGAAATCAAACTCGTTGTGTCTTTGTCTCAAGTTGCCATTTATCTTCGCAAAAACCAGTACGGAATAAAACGAGAGAAACGAGCTGCAGATTTCTGGAGCAAGATAAACTCATGACTTTGGAAAATAATTTAACATGGCAGCCTGACACACAGCTGGAACAACTAAATTACTTCAAGCTGTGTGTTTCTGCAATACAGTATGTCTCAGGTTTATGCTGTAGTGTAACTGAAAAAAAAAAAATACTGTATTGTATTATTTCCTCTCCTTGTGTAGAAGACACTGTTATTAAGTAACTTCAGATACTGTGTCTGGGGAGTATTGACTTCCGATGGAAAAAAAAAAGAAAGACAAGAAAGCAGTAAGAATTTACCAAATCCCTAAATACTAGCCTTAATACTGAGCTGGTTACCAAGATTTTCACTGACTAATATAATTCAGACCTCCATCTCATCAACCAAATTTCAGTTCATCTTTTGAGATAGATCATGTGCAAATGGCTTCAGAGAAAAGCAGCTATTTGCAATAACAAAGAAGAAAAGATGGCTTTTTATTTAACAAAATTTCCAACAAAATGAGTTTTTTCTCTCTCTCTTCCTTTCTCAACAGCTTATGAAATCTCGTCTCGGAGCCAGAAACACACAAACAATAAGGCCAGCGTGCAAAAAAACAGAAAGAGCTTTTCTTTTTGAATATTTGAATATTGCAGCTTTTATTTTTCTAACCCTACTGTGAAGTGGGAACTGAAATTAGCTGTGCACAGTCAGAGAAATGTGGACCTACTCATTTAGCTGTCAATCTGCCTTTATAATTTCCGTCTCCCTCAAACGCCTGTCACAACTTATACATTCTTAAACCCCACTATTCATGCTTTGTCCATTCATTCATCCATCAATCAGCACACTCATCAGCTTATGGTGTATTTGCTTTTTCTCATACATCTTGCATTTATATTCAAGTGTGTATGTACACATTTACAAACTTTATCTATCTTCTTTGAAGGACTGGTGTTAAACCTCGATTCCATTAATCCTCTATCTATTCATCCACCCTTTCTTCCCTCTGTATTTGTCCTCCTACTCTGAGGACCCTCCAGCGCTTCAGGATCTGTGGCCAGTCTCAAAATGCAACACTGATTTCTTCTTCCCTCCTGCTTTGAGAGTGACTGTGAATCGAGTGAATGCAGCACAATCACGGTGCATCGTCCAGACCACTTATGCATCTGCACTCCAAAAGCAGCGCTTTCCATCATCAGCCTGATTCATAGGCAGGAAATATCTTCTGGATGCTAACTCAATCAGTCTCATCTTCCATGTTTTTCAGAAAAACCTCTGAAAATATGAGTGTGTTTCTGCACCTCTGCATGCAAGAAAAAGTGCAAAGGAAGGAAAAGCGAGAGAGATTCACAGTTAATCTCCTGTCAATTCCACTCACAGACTGAGACTCTTGCTCCACTGTGACTGGATATCACACACTTCCATATGTGCGCTCGCACACACAGACCCACACACTCACAGGCTATTACTCACAGGTGCAGGATCCCTCGGAAAGAGAAGCCATCGTAAATCAGGCACGATTGAGATGTAAAACCAATGTTCTCTCTGTTTTACAACCCCAAGTCATTGAAATGCAACACGGCTGCGTTTGTATGTTTTTCTTGGAGATCCAGGAAGTAAAAGAAGCCTCATGAGGTGAATAGTTTCTCTTAGAATTTACTAGGTTCTTTGTGATTGTCTATGTGCTTAGGACATTTTTAATTAGCTATTTAGTTAGAATTAATGTACTACATAGTAGTAGTAGTAATCCTAATAGTGGTATCGCATATTGTCCAGAAAGCAAAGCAAAGTTTGTTTCATAGTGTAATTTTACACATTAACTTTTGTGAAGCTGGGTTATCCATGTTACACATAGTCATAGGCCCAAAGCTTGAGAAAAAAAAAAAAAGTTAACTTTTCTAAAAGCGATACCCCTTGACAGCAAGCTTTGGTGAAGTCCAAACTTAAACCTAAACTTCACACACAGTGTCCTCAGAAGTATATTAAAACATGTTTGTGAGTTGATTTCATGGTGTCTACGTTTAACCGCATGCATAATTGTTCACGTTGTCCGTGTGCATGTGTACTTAGCCGCAGGTGTGTTTGTGTACACATACATTTTTTTTCTTTGCAGCACAGGAGATACGGATGACTGCCTTCTGGATTCCAACCTCTGCTCACGTTACATATTTTCTAACCAAGTGTCTCAGTCACACTTGTGACTGGTGCAGGTTTTAGGGTTTCCCCTATCTTTCTCAGCTCATACGATTTCACATTATGTCACACATATCGCTCATATTCTATGGCAGGAGTTGTTAGCTGTGATACGATTCATCTCTCAGTCCAGTAAAGATAAGTTGGTAAATGTCTCCCTCGGCATGCTCCCTTAATTCACACAATCTTTATTTATAGGTATCTTTATATAGCAATATGCACCAGTATGGACAAACAATTAATTGATTAATTGCAGTTCTGGGTGACTCACTGTCCTAAACAGGTTTGTTTGTGAAGTATGTAATGCTTATGGTGCTTAAAAATCTCTGTGCAACAGACTAAACCTATCCCTTTTGGTCCTGTGATGTCCATCTTCCCACACCCATCCCATTCACATCCCTCTTGCATCCTCCCACCTCACCTCCTACTCCCTTCACTCTGCTTCCATTTTCTCTCTCTTTTGTCCTCCTGTGTGATCTATTGCTCCACAGGGTGACGTTTTAGAGCAGATTGATGGTGTTCAAGCCTGACTTCGGTCAGCGAGGCCGTGCTCCTTTTCTCATTTCTTCCCGTGTCTCTCTCACTTCCTCTGTGCATGAACTCTTATTCCATTCCTCCTTTCCTTCATCGGTCACCCTCCACTACTGTTCTGGACTCCATCAGTTCATCCCACCTCCTCATTCTCTTAGTAATGAAGGGACCTTCCATCTCTTCTTCGCCTTGTTCCTGCATTCTTTTTTCTCATTCTCTCCACCCTTCCTCTGCCTAGAAAGATTAATAGTTTTCCTGTCCTCGAGAAAAACCTAGAAAGACCCGTGCCTCCCTTGACAACTCTAAACAAAGCCTCTCTCTCATTCTCTTTTTCACTTTCCTTTCCATCTCTCTTCTCTCTCACTCCCACCCAGTGGCCTGTACTGTTCCTCT
The DNA here is from genome assembly GCA_034779795.1 of Ctenopoma multispine. Taxonomy (NCBI): domain Eukaryota; kingdom Metazoa; phylum Chordata; class Actinopteri; order Anabantiformes; family Anabantidae; genus Ctenopoma; species Ctenopoma multispine. Next base: position 14,745,889 of record JAUYWH010000014.1, on the reverse strand, counting down.
GGGCACACCCTACGAAACCTTCATATCTTGTGCTCTCGTTTTTCTCTGTTAACATACTCACTTGTTTTTTCCAATATACGTTTCTGATGTCTGGTCACAGAAATCTGCCTTAATATGGAATTTTCATTAGTGTTTGTTTTGTTAGTGTTAATAATCCATGTTTAAGTTTATGGTGAGTTTTGATCCATCCGGATACACATATCAGCTCCACACACAGAACTTAGAACTAGCTAGCACATCTGCTACGCTGTGCAGACAGTCCAGTGTCAATCAAATGGCAGAGGTAAGACGAAAGATGCCGGCTTACAACACTCTGAGTAAATTAGAGACTTATCCAAGGACACTGTACACATGGTTATATAGTGTTGCCATATGAAATGAAAGTTAACACTAATTATTTAAATACCCGACCTTGTGTCTCATTTCAAACATTATCATTATCATAGCTAGGAGCCGTGGACCCAAACTGACCACACGCGCCTCACACACTACACACACACGCAAACCCACACTGCACACGCCTTCTCCAATTAAGCATTATATACACGAGCTGCTACACACGGCTAAATTTGTATTCATATGAAAATAGATTCATAATTAATATTGTGATTATAGTTGTAATGCTGTAGAAAATCTCTTTGAGGCTCCTTGTGAATTGCATGAATTGTGGTTTTGGACAGCATCCATAGTCTTGATTGACTTGAACACAATGGGCATTTGGATTTAGCCTCTATATCGCTGTCCCTGCTCATCTTCACTCCACCCCTTTTCGAGTACTCATCTCCTCCTAAACTCTTTATAGACACTGTTGAGAATGAGTGATTTCCTTGCACTGTAGACATTTTCCATTTCTAATAAATAATGGGCTAAAGGGTGAGGTGAGTAAATAGCTTGGGAAAGAAGCAGGAACAACAATTTGACATAAAGTTTAGATACAAATGGAGAAAATGAGAAAAGGAAGCAGGAAAAGCTCAACAATTTGGATGTAAATGAGAAGCACCCTGATAGATCATTTAGCATACACGCATGACTTTTGCTGGCATTACTGTCCCTATTCTTTATTTCACCTTCTTCTATTTTAGTACAATAAAAGGTGACAATAAAAAAGTCTTTTGAATGGAAAATAGAAAGTGAAAGAGGACACAGAGGTGACCACACATGAGGCTGAGACTAATACCACATGGCGGGAGGAGACAAAGTGATGAAGGAAAATAAGAAGGGACGGATGGAGGAAGGCAGAGGGGTGAGAGGAGAAAGAGAAGGGTTGTGGCTGGGTCAAGTCCATCTCTTGTCCCCACAGGCTTATGTTACTTACTAGCAGTACAAGTTCAGCAAAGTTCAAGGTTGACTTGACTCATATTTGGAAAAAAATCCAACTCAGTTAAAAAAAATAGTAGTGTATATACGTCGGTGTTTACAAAGTCTGACTTACTACTGACATTTCTCAAAAGTATTATTACACTTTCTTATAGAATAAATTATGATGGTTTTCCAACCTCTGGAAGCTGGTTTACATGACTGCCATGTACTGCACATAGAATAATGAGACAGGCCGTTTCCTAACTTTCCCGCTTGTTCCGACACTCAGTTTGTGAAATGATGCCAGCAAACGAACAACGGTTTAGAAATATATCTTCTCTGTTCTGTGTCAAATGTTATGTTATATAAGTATTCAGCAAATGTGAATAATTGGAACGGAACTCAGTTGTGGCAGTATGAGGGTCAGGTTGCTTAAGGGGAAAACTACTACATGGTTTATGCAGAGAGGCATATACTGTAAATATTTGCATGTGCATATATATGCGTGTAATCACCTATGGAAATAAATACAGATGTTCAGTATTAATAGTTGCTGCAGACTATTGCTGACTTTGTTGATGCTTTGCTTGTGAATAACATTAGCACGTTTGTATTTTTTAACCTGTTGTTTGGATGTGTGCGTGTGTTAACAGCTGAATAGTAAAGCAGACGACTGTGTTCATATCTAATGTGCAGTAGATGTTAAGCATAAATACATGTCAACAAATTTGTGAATGTGGCTAATAACATAATAGGGACTGCATGGGCTTCAGAATAAATATGCTAAATTCATGCGTTATTCATGAACCAATTTGTGTGTGAGGAAGTGTGTACATGTGTATGAACAGCTGGGAAATGGTCATCGTGTTGACACAGAATACCAGAATTTAAAACAAAAGAGAAAATGATGTTGGCATAATTTTGTATTCAGGTTCACATTTTATAATTAGCAGTTTGTGTGAGACAACAAAGATTAACAATAGCAGTTAATTTACTTGGCGGGAGACTGAGCCAGAGCAGCTTCGTTGCATTCAAGTGCAGAGTATGGCCACTGTGAAGGTTGGACAACGTCGCACCACATTGAAGAGCGCTGCTGGTGGCTCAGTGACGCACATTTCACAGTTTGACTAAACAAAAATGTTGCAAAATGTTTCACACGCCAAATTGCTAAGTATCACCACTAAATAGCTGGGCAGAGAATGTAAGTGACTAAGTAAGTGTCCTCAAGTAAGATACTGATTGCGTATTAGCTTTAAGATTACTGCAAAGGATCCTAAACTCTGTGAAGGAAGCCAACAGCAAAGGTTCTTGAAGACTTGAAGAGAAAAAGAGAAAAAGGGTTATTCACCATCTTCCACAGACAAGAACTGGCCCAGCAGTTATACTTTTATACTTTTCTGCCTGCTCTTGTGAAACCATAGCAGTTATTTATAACACAGTCTATTTTAATTAATACAACACATTAGCACACAAATGAATGTATTCCAGTTTTCCATATCGAATGCATCATTCAGTCCTGTGACTCTAGTCTAGGCTAATTACGTCAACAAAAGCTAATTGGAGTCAGAGGGTGGCAAATCTTAAATCAAATCAATTAAAATCTGAGGTGTGGATTAGAGTTACTTTGACTGTTTGGCTATTTGCAAGAAGGATTTTCTGGTTTGAGCCGTGTCTCTCAAAAAATGACTCAAGACCAGTTGATTTGCATTAAATGGGGTGACACAGTTATGTCAAAGTGTTCAAATGTACATCAGTCAACAACAAAACTAGCTATATATGGAGACAATACAGTACTGTGACCACTGTCCCTCCCTCACCCACCTAACATGACTCCGAGGGGACAAAGAGTGACAGCTGAGAGCTTAGAAAAATGGCTGGAGCTGCTTAGCACCTGTCCTTGAGTCTACCACGCACAACTCATGGTGGATGGATGTATAGATCATAGTGTCTCTGTGAGAACACCATGGAGAAAGCCATTGCTCTCCAAAAAAAACTAACTGTTTGATTTTTGTTGTGAATTGTCTCTGTATAACTAGAATTGAACTAAAAAGTAGTCTTTAAGTAGCTTCAGAGGCAAAACCCAGGGCTAGAAAAAGTCAGCCAAGCACTGTTGCACCACTTGCTGCTGCTCCATCAGCTTATTGCTCTAAGTGCTCAGCTGTGTATACACATATTTTACTGTAGCTCTTCCATCTGGACTTTGACAGCTGGAGTGTTAAAAGAAGTATAAAGTTAAGGGGGACAAAAGCAGGATATTGAACAGTCAAGGGGAGATGTCTGTCATGTCCCCTGCACACAACGGGCTATCAAAAGACACTCATTTCTTTTTTAAGAAGTCCTCTGCAGCTCTTAGATCAATGGACACATAATGCAACAGCTTGCTGCTGATCTGAGATCACGCAGAATCAATGCAGAGCTGATAATAAGATACCTCAACAATGTTTAGCACTATAAATTAATACCAGAAAGCATGTGAGGGCCTCCGTGGAACAGTTTGAATTTTTACAGGTGTTCATTTTTGCATTTAGTGCAGATTTACTGTTGGGTATCCAGTCATGAAATAGCCTTGGCAGAGCAGCTGCTGTACCCATCTGGTTCACTGGGCCTTGCTCACACACAAAAAGATATTCAATAAATGCAGAGGACAGGAATTCACATTATTGCTCTCAATGTCATAGACACTTTGGATATTTATTGAGCACAAATTAGTCTTGCATGTTTCACAGCTTCCTGGCAACAAACACACATGCACACAAACAGGAAAAGGAAAGAAAGAGAATGTGCGATTTTAAATTTAAACCATTTGTTGTGTGTATGTATATGTGTGGGATCTATGCATGTGTGTTTATTTGGATCTCAGTTAGTTTGAGGGTTAATTTTGTGGGCAAAGCCATGTGACCAGGTAAAAGAGCAACGCAGCAGGTCAAAGACTGATTATGCACTAACACATATTTTCTAAAATGTACACACGTTTGCACCCATATACATATACATTCACTTACACAAACTTTCACATATTAGTGTTTGCACTTGAATCAAATTATCTAAATGTTAGCCCTGAGGCCTTACAGACACACACACACACACAATTACAAGCACACACCCACTATAAACACACAGGCAATCTTTAATATACAACCTCAAGCTCTACTGAGCTTTACAGACTTTGGCTGGTTCTGCAAGGATCCATATACATTACACATTCAATTAAATCTAACCATAACTATATATTATAATTTTTTCTCGCTTTGAGTTACTTCGCCTAGTGTATTATTGGCACGAAAACCAAATAACTTAATGAGTGGATGACCTCAGCAAGAGCAAATGCTGACAGATCATTCTTTTTTTATTTCTCCCCCCTTTGCTTCTCTCTCAACACTGCCGCCTCTGTCCCTTCATCTTCACACTCCGGACTGCTTTCTCCTCTTCTACCTCTCCCTTTACCCTCGCTTTCTTTCACCCTACTTATTGATCCATCCTTTGACCCTTTCTGTTTCGCTCACTCTCTCCTGATCTAATCTCAGCACCGCCAGCGTGATTATAGCTTCGTTTACAACATGATTGGAAAGTCAAAAGGGACACGGTGTGTGTCTCTGTATTTGTTTGTTAAAAAAAAGATTTGATAAAAAAACAACAATATCAATTATTTTAAATTACTAGATATGTTTCCACACTTGTGGAACATTACAAGTATTCTGAATAATATCCCGTATGTTACACTTTCTTGCTGTTGTCCACCTTTTTACTAGTTCTGATTCTTTACACATTGTTTTTATCTATGTTTCTAATTTGTTTCTAGATTTTTCTACTTTTCTTTTCGACTAGTGCTTTTTATTTTTAGCTTTTTCTGTCCCTCTTTCATTTTTCATCTCAGTGCAGCTCTTTATCTTTATGTCTCTATTTATTTTTCCACTGAGAGCTTTGTCTCTCCAGAGATGGCCTTTCTCTTTCTTTCACTTTGATCTCTATTTCACTTCATTTCGGGCACAAACAACAAGACATCCTTGCCAAAGCAGAACAGTGAATGCCTCTATTTTTTTCTTTTTTTTTCTTTACGTACTTCTCCCTCTTCCACAACAATTCGATTTCAAATTTAATTTTCAATTATTCATTATATGAATTACTGGTAGCCATTACTGCCAATACAATTAGATGATGAACAACAAAACTACTATTTTTTAACCTCTAACAAGGGCAGACTTACTGAACCAAGAATCAAATCGAAATAAGCGACTGGATAGACACATGAATGGAAAATGATTTAGTTTTTCATTTCATTACTAAACACTAACACTAAAGTATTGTGTGTTTGTTAAAATATAGAATCTTAAAAAAAAAAGTATTGCAGCTGTTAGATGAAATATTACTTTTTACTGAAAACAGCAACTATATTTAAACAAAACCTATGAACTCTATGAAACTCCATTTTACTTAATTGAGCTATAAACAAATATGATAAAACTTTTTCTGTGTATGACTGTGTGGAACAAAATTTTCCTTTAATACTCAGAAATCAAGTTGCCTATTCACACGCATCCTTGACTCAGTGGTGACAATGTAAATGTAACTAGCTATGGTCTCTTTGTGGATGATTGGATGAAAAAAAGACAACACGTTATACAATGATTAAACAAGTCATACGAGTTGTGATGATGTAGGGCAAATTAATTTAGAACTCATGAATCCCCCCTCTTTTCTTCACTCAGCCCTTTGGCTATGTTATGAATTTAATCACCTCTCACATGACTAGTCACTCTTTTAATTTCTTAATTTAAATTTTAAATTCGAACATTTCAGCGCACTTGCACACACAAACCACACACACGCACAGACTCGCGAAAAATTAAATCAACAAAATGCTCTCTCACTCTCGTTCTGCCTCTGTCAGCTATTCAGACACATATGCATACTCGGACATGGATTTGCACACTCCATTGATATATGTATGTGCAAACCAAAAAAAAAAACATAATTTAATTCTATGGCACACATTAATAAAATGCTTCATATTCATCATGGCTTTACAGTCATTGCCTTGCACAATAGCAGGGAAGATACTTGATACTTCAAGCTAGATCTAACAGTGTTTGGCTCCAGGACAGACTCGCACGCTGTGTCATCTTGCTACTCCAGGTCATCTTTCTCCAATATCAGATCCAATGTCTTTGGCTGTAGTCTCCTCCCTTCATCCTCTGAGCCTTTAACAGGCAGTGCTGCCAGTGGGTGTTAGAGTCAACAGTTGTGTCTTCAGATGTGATTCTGCATGTTCTTTCTTTCAGCTGCCCTTTGAAATGTTTCCTCTGCACTCAAACTGACCACTGACATTATGTTAATGGCCAGATGATATCCAGAGAGGCAATCGATCCTGAGGCATGCTGATGGCAAGTCAGAGTCAGTGCAGCTGGTGCTGAATGACTGGCCCCTGAAGTTTCTGTACTTTTACCATGTCTTACTAGAAACATTTAAGTATGGGAGCCAAAAAATTAATAAATAATCAAAGCCAGATGACTCCAAGGATGCAATTTGTATATATATATATATATATATACATATATATTTTGTGTTGGTAGCTACAGGACACTTTCTTCAACTAGCTGCAAGTGATTTCTTTGGTGCCACAATTTAAATGAGTGAGGTGACAGATGCATTTCACAAAATAATAATTTGTTCAGTCTTCAGTGTAATAAGTAATGATAAACGTGACAGAAATAATACTGAAATGCTTAAACACTACAATGTATAATTGAACAGGATCAGCATCATACAGCCGACTGCCAGAAGCTTGGCATCATTGTACCAATGTCTGTGAAATGACTGGTCTTTTTAATTTCACTGTGAAGGCAGGCATGGTCAGTGGAGGTTACAGCAGACCACTTCTGTCTTAGTGACAGACTGTTCCACAATACAAGGACAGACTAAGGATTCTCTGCATGATGGTTCAGTCATCAGGAGTCTGGCAGTTTCTAATGTGTGCAATATCGCAATGACTTAATAAGTAGTCCATCTCTCCACTCAAGAACCAAGGTTCAAGCCCTTATTGGCAAATACCCATCCTGCTGAACTGCCCTTGAGCAAGACATTCATTCCCTAAATGTAGGTGCAATCCCTGACACTGCTGTAACCTTTTGTTCAGCCCAAAGTCCTCTGCAATGATGCTGCAGTTTTTAGTGTCCTTGGCAAATGTACAGTATTGATCCTTAGCTGCCTGTTGTAAATCATACAGAGTAGAAACCTCAACCTTTGTCTCAGCCTCTGTTTTCTTGACCTGCAATTAGTTTCTCTGGTCTGCACACCTAAGGTTCTTTACCTGCTCGGCATTGGTCGCATGCGTGTCTGCTCGTCTCCATTTCTGCATGTTATAACCTAAATTAATGTTTTGGGCATATAGTGAACATGTTCTTTATCTGGCCGACACAGCTTCTGTTGCCTTTATATTGCTTTATATCTATCCATTACTAAATCACAGCCTGTTTGCACTGCAAGTAAAACCTTTTCCCTCTGTTGGCGTCTGGATTTGTATGTTTGTGTCACTGTCCATCTTTGTGAAAAATGAACTGCTGCAGCATCTAAAAGTAACATAAAACACTGCTGCCTCCACACAATAAGAAATGTTTGCTTGTGAAATATCAGTGTGATCATCGTGTTTAAGATCAATTCAATTCATTTCAAAAAACTTTATTCGCCCCCAAGGTGCAATTTGAGGCACGTGGAGCAGTGTTGCACAAACACAGAACTGAACCGTTGAGAATCAAATAAAATATAAAATAATAAATAAATAAAATAATTATCAAAATATACTTAAGGTGCTTAAGGAATCTAAGGATTTTACAGTGATTAAAAGAAACTTACTTAATTAAAAATGTTTTATATAAAAAACATGAAATTTTGTTGACATCTATAGAATAGGGATCAACTATTTGGGTTTTAAATGTTAAGCCATTATCTCTCCAACTGGAATGGTTAAAATATTCATCACAACAAATAACACTGACAATGCAATGTTTCTCTTTACTTTTAATATTGGTTCAGCTCTCGTTTCATTTCTTAATTTGTTGCTGTTGAATCTTTCTCCTGATCTGTGTGTCCATCTGCCTCTACTCCTCCCTTTCACTTTAGCACATAAGTGTTTCATTCTCTCTGCCCTGTTGTTTTTGTTGGGGTTTTTTTCCTGTTTGTAGCTGTTTTTTTTTTGTTTTTTTTTGGTGCTTCTCTTTCCGTTGGTCTCTGCCTGACACCCCAAGGCTCCCTGTCTCTTATATCTCCAGAGTGTTGAACAAAGTTTGATAACAAAGGGAATCACATGCTCTCTCTATTTTAGAAACGGGCCCAGCAGATGGGTTCCAGACCTCCTTCAAAGCACTGAAATCTTTTATTTGGGACTTAAGAGACCTAGAATATAGCAGAGGCTTTCTGTGCTGCAAATATATATATGTAGACAGAGTTGCACATAATATTATGTAAAAGCAAACTTCATTTAGCTCACTTACCTCTATATATGTATCCATCTTTCCATCCATCCCCAAAACACTTCTCTATGATGTTCTTCCATTTAGTGGTTTATTTTTTTTCTATTGAATAATCACTCTATCCCTCTCTTTATAACTATTTATAACTCAGTTTTGAAACACTCACCAAATGTTTTTCCTTCAACAGAATCTGTATGAGTGTGTTAAAACGGGTTCATTTTAACAATACCCCCCCCCCCCCATCAAAACGCCACATCTGTCTTGAATATGTTATTCAGCCTTGACTTTAAAATGCTGAAAAATATGGACTGAATTACCATAAGACAACTGGCTCTCATCTGTTGGTAATATTTCCTTTTTTGTTTCTGGATGTATGCTTGCTTCTCTGTGTGTTTCTTTGTTTATATGCTTGTTAGTGGACTGCGTGTCTCCGTTACTGCTGATTTAATCCGCTCTGATCTTGTGTTTTATTGCAGCAGGAGGAGTGCAAAATGCCCATGTTCTTTTTGCCGCTGCCGCTGCTCTGTGCGCACACATTTTGGCATGTCCGGGTTGCTAGGTCAGTCCAAGTATGTTTATGAGATCAAAGTTACACTGCTCTTGAACCCTTAGCAAACCTCAGATACTCTCACACTGAGGGATCACTAAAGGAATCAGCCAAAGAATCATATGTCTTATCATCATATCAAACACTTTCATCCTCTCACATCTTCATCCATCACACACCTCCATCTGTGTCTCACCCCCTCTGTAATTTTAATCCCTCTTTCTCTTTTCTTGTTCAGTGTCTCTACTCATTCCATTCACTTCAGTCCCTACATCTGTCTTTAATCATTTGCTACTTTTTGTCACTCTTGTCTTTTCAATCCAACACATCCAACTCCTTGCTTTCTCAAACTTTCCTTTCCCCCATAGTTTTTCTCTCTTTCTATCTCTTCCCTGCTCTGTCTGTCTTTAGCATCCTTCCTCCATCCTTCACCTCCAAACTGTATCACTCCTCCTAACTTGTGTCACTTTTGTCATCCCTCACCTCCATTCCACTCTTTCTCATGCACCTTTGCTCCCTTGCCCTTCACTCCCTCTACACCCTTTTGTCTCATCTCTCATTTTTCACCCTTCCCCTCTTATTCCCTTCTGTGGCCCGCTTTAGTTTTATTTGCAACCCCTTCTCTTCATCCATTTAGCTGTCATGATACCCTTGCTGATTCATGTGACCTTTTTGATGTGCATCTGTTTCTCCTGCTCCTGTCATTTGTAGCGGTTAAACAGTGCGGCCTCTTTCACAAACTACACTACATAAACATCTATGGATATCAGTTTGTGCCTTTCGATACTGCGGACGTTGTAGCTGCATTTGAAATACTTCTACACTATTTAATTAGAGTTGAGCATGAGGAAAAAAAGATTAACATAACTTCTTTACTTAAACGTAAGGTCCTCCACTCAGGTCAGAGTGCTCATTTCTCGTACAGAACAGGCAGAGGTTATGTGGGTGGCTTACTCAGACAAGTTTCTCACTGCTTTCCTGTCTGAATTACAAGCCATCCACTATTGCTATGTTTTTATAGCTCTGTACTTCTACCTCACACAACATGATATCTTGAGTGCATGTTCAAGTATGTCATCACAACCTTTTTTTACCTTTTATATGATTCCAACGACCCTGATTTCATGACATTATCAACAACTAGAAATGTGCATAATACAGGTGATCGATCTTTTTTTTTTTGATTGAGTTTATTGGAGAAGTGTTTACACTAAACTTTGTTTGTTTGTTTAGTTCTAGATATTACAGATTCAACTTTTCCAACCCACTGGGACATTCATCCTGTATCAATTAAACTTTATAGAATGTAAATCCTATCAGTTGGATGTGTTAATGTCATTAATAATTACCCACTGTTTAGAAACATGAAACACTGTTTCCAACTATACATTGTTCACTGTAACAAAGTAGTAGCAAATCTTTTAGAAATATTGTGCAACGCTAAATATTTTACATTATTGCACCAGGTAGTTAGCAGCTAGCAGGTTTTTCTGGTAAAATATGTTCAGCTAAATCTATCAAACTTCTTGTTATCAGTATATCTGAATACTAGTGAAGCCAGGTCAACTTAGTCTGGCTCTCTTGGGATTATCGGACTTCACTTAACATTGATCATTCTGCATAACCGTTATCAAGAAGGAGATTTCAGTTGGCTATCAGTGTGCTTATGTGTAAGAGGTGGAATTCTCACCAGAACCATGACTGAAGGATTTGTTATAATATGATACTGAATGGTGATGCGAACATGTCAATTTCTTCTGGGTGAACTGTAAACTATATGACAACATAAGTAAAATAATAATAAAATAATAAACTGTAAAAACATTAGTAATGTGTTTCAAATATTAAATAAATACTGAGAATATACAGTAAAATAGCAAATGGTCCTGTTTTTGAATGTATTTTGTCTCTTTTGTCTGTTTATTAAAAAAAACTCTGAATACAATATGTGATGCTGGTAAGTTCATACATAATCATTACTTTTCTAATAAAAGTGATGGAATATGTATAAAGTCATCCAGTCTAGTTAGGAATTATGTGCCTTTGTGCAGTTAAATTGCAACATTAATTATCAGTATGTACAGTAGCTATTCAATAATGTACTGTCCATAAAACCAGAGTGGCCCAGAAAAGGCTGAAACAGCAAAACGTTTTGACTAATCTATGAAAAATATCTATCATACTTTTTACTTATCACTTTACTGTAAACTGTGCTGTTCCCACCAGGATCCTCTGTGAATGATGACTCTGATTTATTTGATTGGTCAGTATTTGGGGTGTTGGGGTGTTGACGTGTCTACTCTATCGTCAGATGTGTGTTTTTTCCAAACTGTCAAAGAGAAATCTGTGATCTCTGATGGAAACTGTCTTTAAATGTGAACAGTCGAATCCTTAAGACTCTTAATGAGTTTTTAAATGTGAACAGGCCTTTAGCTGTGCAGCATACCATAGTTGTCATGGTGATTTACCTTGATAGTAGACCGCCTTCATGATATTGGAAAACTTGAGTCAAAAGTAGTGCGAAAAGCCACTAATCTTTGTCGGGATACAGGTACTAGTGTACACTACCAGTCAAGCGTTTAGACACACATAGGCTATGTTTTTCATGAAAAGATTGTAAAAGGGTGTTCTAATGATAATTTATCATTTTATATTAATAAATCTGCAAACATATTGTGCAATTAGGAGACAGTACAAATCTTTTCTGATTATAGGTCTCATTTAGGCACATAGGCACATTCATAAAACGTATTTCTTTAAGCTTTTTTCCGCTATTAGTCATTTACAGTATTAACAATGTCCACAGTATATTTCTGTTCATTTTTAAATTATAAAATCTGCATTCAAAACTATGGTAAGTTATATGTGTGTCAAAACATTTTACTGGTAATGTATAATGCTATTAAATCAGTCAATTTGTATTAAATAAAACAACATCAGGCTATGGGGCTTTTCATGGAGGGGTAATTCAGTACAATAGTTGTAGAGAATATTTTCAAACAGAGGTCGTCTCCTGCAAATAAGTTAAAGTGGCTATAAAAGGTAAAGAAGGATGCAAAATGTATGATGTAGTCAAGGCACTTCAATACATATCTGTGTGAGAGAGCGTAACTGGAATGTCTGACAAAGTATGAGACAGAATAAGAAAAATTGTGTTTTCGCACAGAAAATGAGCAAGAGACTGAACAAGAGTGATGAAGGAAGACATTGAGAGAGATGGATGGAAAGAGGAGAAACAAATGGTGAGAAAGAGGTAAAAAGAGGGAATCAAAGAGGCAGTCAGACATAGACGTATGCATATAGAGCAATAGAGAGGGCATTTTTGCTCCTCATTGTATTACTCCTTGAGATCTCGACATAAATCAGAGTGGTTTATCTTGCCAACAATGCACTTACTGCACTGTTCATAAACAATGCTTTTATGGCTTCTCACCAGATTAACTTACTTAGCCGGAAAACCCGATGGAGTGAAATGCATACTTGTAAGAATGTCTAGCTGGATGAGAGGAGGAGAGGAGCCATTGTACGGCAGGAAAGGAAAGCAAGAGATGAAGGGAGAGGGAGGGGGATGCAAGTGCTTTAGGGGGATGAAATTTATATTGTGAGTGAGAGTGGACTAGAAATGGAGTTTATATGAGAGGAAAGAAGGAGCAGGAGTGGAAAAAAAGCATATGTAGAAATATATTAGAATAGATTCATTGTGCAGTTGTAATTATACAATATCCATAAACATGTTGATGCAGGAAGAAGATGTTCCATTACCAAGAAATACGACAGCAAACTCACCAAAATTACATGTTGGTTTATTTAGCTTATGATCATGATCATTACCCAACCTTAACCCATACGCAGTGCCAGGATGTCAGGTTAGGCAAAGCCAATGATTTTCTTTTTTTTTTTTCGTTCTCAGGGCAGTAGCACCAAAAATTGGAAGGTTACTGCAGTTCAACTATTATACGATATAATAATAATACGAGCCATATTCCTTTTTGGTTCTCTTCCATCCTTTTTCCTATTCTAGTTTAGCAACAAAATACACAGGCAGACAAAGTGAATTTCAGTGGTGGGAATGCAGCACTAGTGGTTGTAATGAACAGGTTGTTAGAGGCGTTTGTATCCCCTGGTTGGTCTCTCAGTTCTCCCTCTACCTTCTCTTTCCTTTTTACAGTGCTGTGAAAAAGTATATGCCCCCTTACTGAATTATTATTATTTTTTGTTTATTTTTCACAATTAAATAATTAAAATAATCAAACAAATTTTCATATTACACAAAAAACAAAATTATGATTTTATATATTAAGAGAAACAAGCTGTTCAAACCTGCCTGTTGCTATGTAAAAAGTAATTGCTCCCTAAACCTAACAAGTGGTTGTCCCACTCTTGGCAGTGATAACTAAATTAGCTCTAGTGGGATTTTGGCCCATTTTGGCCCTCTTTGCAGAACTGTTTTAATTCAGCCACATCAGAGGGTTTTTGAGCATGAACAGACAATTTAAAGTCATGTCACCGGAGCATTGTCCAGGACACTCCAAACCTTCATTATTTTTTTTAAAGCCATTCATAGGTTCTATCAATTACAGCAAGTCATCAAGGCTCTGAAGCTGAAGTGTGACCAAAAAAAAGGAAGCTGGCAAATACTTTTTCACAGCACTGTATGCTAACCACAGAACAACATGGTATTATTATAACTCAAACTATTAATGTTTGAGTTGAAGAAACAGGCATGCTTCCTGCATGAGTTCACAGGTTTAGGTAGCCTCATACATAACTATTTCATTGCCTGTCAGAAAACAAGGAAGGGGAAAAAGAAACTGAAGAGAAAATGTCTCTTAATGACAAACAGATTTTCCATAAAATCGAGTTTTCACCTTGACCTGAAAGCATCAGCCATACGCTCCTGCTACAGTAAAATTAAGTCTTTCTTCACTCCACACACACACACACACACACACACACACACACACACACACACACACACACACACTCACTGTAAAACCTGAGAGGCTGCATGGTTGAGGTGAGGAGAGACTGTGGGAAACATGTGACTTTTAACCCCTTGGTCAGGGTCACAGCCAGGCCAGCAAAGCCCTCAGAGAGAAGGAACATCATGAAGATGATCATATCTGACAGCCGACTTCCTCCCAAGACAGGAAGTCAGGTGAATAACAACTGCCAGCGACTGTTAGACAGACATTATCACCTGCCTTTAAGCGCACAGTAGGAGCTGGACAAGATTAGAGAGCTTCATGGGAGCTATTAGGGGTTTAGATTCCACATTAACAGAAAAAAAGTAACAGTATGGTCTTTCTTTGATGTTTAGTGTCCCTCAAAAAGTAATTTTATTACTTATATGTTCCTGTTCTTTATGTGCATCTTTACTGCTGTTTGGGATGGGTTATTTTGTTGAGAAATGGATAGGCTTAACGGACAGAGTTTATTGCAGATGCAGAAGAGCAATGCAAAAGTTCAAGCTAAGTTAGATATTAGTGCTGGGCAGCAAGTAAAAATGTTAATTGCTGCAAATAACATTGCAGAAAAATCATACAATTAATTGCAATTAATCACAATGTTAGAGGCAAAATGTAATAATAATTCAAAAGTAGTTTTTTTTAACTTTTATTTTAAAAGTACTGCTATATGAACAACTTTGCAATAATATTTATTCTGCAAACACTTAAAAAACAACTTTTATAGCAGTATTACCTTTACACAGTAGCAGTTAAATATTTCTCGTAAATCTCAACTTAAACTTAAATGTAATCAAATCAAATAGAAAACCAAAGCTATTTGCCAAGACATTAATGTTTATCTAGTTTATTATAGAAACACTAGTTACAGAGTCTAGAACAACCTGTGTGTAACCACAGGTCTGTACCTTGTTCTTTTATTAAACTAACTAAAGAGCCTCATGTTATTCATCTTATGTCTTGGTCTCTTCAGCCCATAAAACTCTGTGGTATGGCCCCTTGTGATATAGCCTCTACATTTCTGTTCATGAAGTCTTACTCGAATGGTGGATTGTAATATCTTGACCCATGCTCCGGGAAGATGGTTGGTGATGACACTGACTGATGCTTTTGGGTTTTTCTTCACATCTATCACGATGCCTCTATCATCATCTGTTGTTGTTTTCCTTGGCTGACCTGTTTTGTGTATGTTGCTCATGGCCAATGTTTGTGCTGTGTTTGTGATAGTTTTTTTTTCCTGTTTTATCATATTCAAAATGGCTTGCTTTTCTCCCATAGACAGTTCTCTTGTTTTCTTTTTTTGTTAACTACAAACAATAAACCACAAATAAAATCAAAGCAAAAATACCTTGTTGTTCTAATACTTTTAGAGGAGACTTTATATTTCTTAATAGGAAAGTCACATTTAGAAGAATTAGAGTAGGTAGACCAATAACTGAGCCAAACAAGAGCCAAACAAAAACTGCTGGTATTCTGGAGAGCTGTAACACACTGACACTGGAGAACCTATTTTGAAACTGTATGATGTCCTTTAGTATGACCTTTAGACCTACATTTATAAAAGTAAGTGCAGTTGTCATTAATATCATAATACAAACAGAAACTGCAAATGCTTGAAAAATGCTGCAGTTACAAGCCGGAATACGTTTATTTTATTCTGTATGCATCAACATTACCATTGTAAGTATTATTTATTTCTAAAATATATACACTATCCTGTGATTTGTTTTATTAATTGGGTGGCTTTGAATTAAACAGTCTCTTTGTGAATGAGGTACATAGGACATACAGTTTTGCTTCTCTCAACAACACCATATGCAGCATTCTAGTTTGTGTAATAGACACCTAAATCTGTTTCACTTTTTCACACTATACACTGAGAAAGTCTGCAACCTCTGAATCCATTAAGTACTATTGTAGCAATGCCATTGATAATGGATGTATATCTGGCCTGTGGCTAAATCGACTTCGCCAATGTACTGCTATCTGCTATGGCAGACTGTGTAGAAAGTCCACAGTAAATATTAGTGATTTACTAAGCTATTTACAACACTCCCACAGTCTCCCATCCCTCACATTGTAACTCAAAACTACATTACAGGTTCAGCCGCCTGCTTATCTTAAGTCATAATGAAAGTTTGGGTTCCTTCTGTTTAGATGGAGTATCATTTCTCTTCCTGCAAAAACAACTTTAGTTTGCTCTAAGGGATGTTTTTAAATTAATGATGTTAGATACGGAGTTAAGCTATATGATGAATGAGACAGTTCACTGCCGACTTGCTGAATACATAGGATACCCCAAAATGTACAGACACAAATGCATAACTGTACATGCCTAACCTTAGCCCTGATTTAAGAAGTAACTGTACAAAACGTAAGAACACTGTCCTAAACGTTCAACACAAGATTGCACATTCCAAAGACCTGTGTGTACTTACATCTTATCAAGGTTACCTTTCAATTAATAGTTAACTTCAAATTTACTCTAACATCAACTCTTAATCCTAGAAACAGTCCAGTGAATAGGTGAGAATTGGCCAAAATGTTCTCACTCACAGTTTCTAAAAATCTGATTGGTCCTCACAAAGACAGAGATACAAGAGCAAACAAACACATAGAAAGCACATATATATCCAGACAGGTTGGGAAGCTCTCATTCTACTGTGTGTTTATCTCTCCTCAGACACCATTCACGGTTTACTAGCCACAGGGGAGTTGAGTTTGGAAGTAGAACTCATTATCATGCACACACCAGCCTACATACACAAATACATGCACATGTGTGCATAGGAGTTCCCACCTGTGTGATACCCTTCAGATATACAGACTAATTCACAAAAAAGGTGAAAATATGGATAGAAACAGACATAATACCCATAGATGAAAACACATGCGAACATGCATGATTGTGAGCATACACACTGGCACACACACAAACAAAAACACAAACTCTATCACCAACAGTCAAAACAGCCTAAAGAGAAAACAACTCATTCTAGCTTCCAGGTGGATGAATATGCAGTACACTGTGCCAAATGGATTTTTTGATATGGTTTGACAGTGTGGAATAAAAAGTGACACACACTCAATTTAACTTTTCACTAAACTTGTAAAAGTTCAAAACCAAACAATTCAAGCAATGCCAAGGTGCCCCAAATGGACCTTGGCATCACTTTCAGATATTTGGAGCACTATCTTAATATGGACTTGTACAGGATTTCAGTCCAATGTCGGGGGCCTGAAAAAGTAAGCTTCCATCCTTACCCTCTCAGTTTTCTCTGTGTAATCTCTGTTGTCCCGGAATGATAGTTGGGATTTAAATCATGAACGCTATGCAAACTTTTGCACATTAAAGACTCGGAGTGATGGGTCAGGTTGGAGCCATCAGGGGAAGCGGGTAGATTTAAACAACTTGGTTTGCTGGCATACAAGTGTATGTGTAAGTATTTCCGCTGGCAGGCATTCACTTCTGCATACACGTGCATGTGCTTATAGCAGTGTGAAACCCAAATTCAACACACACAGGTGCATTTACATATTTACTGGTAAGACATACCAAGGTGTATTTTTAGGGACAAATATGCAGACCCATGCACACACACTGTATTTCTACTACAGACATGCATGCCTAACAGACAGCTCATTCCCTTGTGCCTCTAAGAGAGTCCAAGGGAGTAAAACCAAGTCTGAGATCTGTATCAAAGCATTTAAATAGGAAACAGGTGCAGGAATGCTGTCTGTCTTGCTCTCTCTCTGAAACACATTCATGCACACACATTGTAATTTGCATTGTGACATTATCTTGCAAATCTGTTAACTGTATTTAAGGCAAATTAGATTATCTCTGAACTCTGACCTCAATGTAGACGTCTTTGTTTGCCAGACAGGAAATTGCTCTATAACCAATACATGGCCTTCAAATCAGACCAGGGCTAAGTGAGATACAGTGTTTCAAATTAGTCTCACTTGTCCTTTTTCTTTTTCAACCTTGTAAAGGGCTCTGTTCAAAATGCCCCATTTCTCTTCAGGAATGTAAAATGTCTTGGAATGATTATGAATATACAGAGATAATAGTTTTAAAAGATAATGGGCGTCATACCAAACATGTCAGTCAGTTTTACAGCACAGCAGGTGATGGGAAGAATAGAGGAGCTGAAATGTGGAAAATTAAAGAAGAAAAGAAGTAAAAGAGTTAATACACGTGTTATGGCACCCAGTCATGCAGTCAGGTTGAGGCCTTAACTGGAAGCAGTCATGGGCAGGAGATGAGTGAATGCAACAGGCCAAGCGTCTTCCCAAAGGGAGATGCTCACATCTGAAGCAACATACCCGAGGGCCTGAGAGAGCCATGAAGCTGTCTGAAAGAAAACTACATCCTTTCCATTACTCTTCAGTCGCATTTTCTTTCTCTCTTTTTCCACATTTGTCAGAGCAGGGAAACTATTTATTTTTTCAGTTTACTTAATTTGCTATAGTTATAGTTATTACTTGAAAAAGTGAAGAAGAAGTGCTCATTTGTGAAAAATATCACAAGTATATATGATAGTACATCAGACTGAAGGTCAAGAAGACAATCCACATTAGACAACAGCAACCCACCCGCAACAGAGAGGTTATGACCTGCCTCCCATCTATGCATGACCAAGTGAGGTCAAATCACGTTAAAGATCATACTGTATGTCTGAGCTAGTTGCAATCACTGAATGACAAATGAACAATACGATCGAAAGCTCAGACACTACGTAAGCCAAGGAAGTCCTTACATTGATAAAAAAAATTTAAATATTTATTCTAAAAGTCAAGAATGAACATCCACTGTCAAACCTATTTTTTTTTCTCCTTAAACCTCTGTTATTGTAACCATGACAACAAAGGCCCATCACATGATAATGGCCTATCAGGTGGAGCAGGAACCTACTAATGCATGTCTTCTAGCCTTGACAACAACAGATAACAATCATTCAATAGCTTGATAATGTTCAAAGCAGATCTCATCAGTGAGGGATCACAGAGCTAGGGCACCATTTCTTTTATTTTTTTGTCTCTCTGCCTACATTTATATAATAATAGCAATAATTATAATAATATAATATTGATGAGAGTGAGGAGGATCAAAAGTTCAGTGTCTCTTCTCCACATTTACCTTACTTTCATATCACGATTTCCCCTTCAGTCATCAATACACATTGATGCCTCTTTCTCTGAATTCCACCTCGTCATTCAGTTGCCGTCTTTCATTTTTAATATAACTTCCTTCTTTATACCTCTCTCACACTTCTTTTTTTGGATTTGCTCAAACAACAACTTTTTGCCACAGCCTTATCTTCTTTTCTCCTGCTGTCTCTCTCTCTTTTCACATTGTTGGTCCTGCTATGTCTCTCTGCACTCCTTTCCATTCGCCCTCCCTCTCTTCGCCACTTGAAAATCTTTCCGCCTCATACACAAGCCTCATACCAGTTCAAATCTAAATGCTAATGACAGCTGAAGTCCTTGACCCTTCCCTTCCGTGATCTTTCTTACTACTGAATTTTGTATGATGGAAGAAAAAGGAAGTAAAGGAGGCGAACAAGGTTTATTGTGGAAGGGTTAAAGGCTACCGGCTCTCATTATAAAGATCTGACCGAGGGAGAAATGAAGGAAGAGACAGGGTGAAAGACAAGTGGAAAAAAGGCAATCTTTGAGATTAAAAATGCATATATAGTGCGTTAAATCAGACCCTGGAGTCATGCAGCCATAAAGGTTTAGGTATGTGTGCTTGAATGTGTGACCTATCTTTTGTTTGTTGACCCTTTTCATATCCTATACCAAGTCCTAACCACGTGCATGATTGGACAGTAGGTTAATTGAACTTTCAGCACTTTTAAGTCTTCAGATATAAGAAAGAAACATTAAGATCTAAATATAGAAGCCAACATAGACAGCAAAACATCTGAAAGCAGACATTGCGTGTATGTGTTCTGATAAAGGGGTGTGTATGAGAGTATTAATTTGTGTGTGCGAGGTATTGATGAAGCTGAACACTCTCTAAGCAGCTGACCTTCAAAAGCAGCTAAATGACAGGTAGGATCACAGCCTTTTGGACTAATAATGAACCAGCTGACATTTGAAGATGAGATCAGATGCTGCATTACCATCAGGGCTATAGAATAACAGATTACATTCACATTCATGGTTTCCATCCTGGGCCCTCACTTTTATCCACAGGTAACCACAACTACTCAAGGGTTTGGAGTTTGGTTCAGTATTAATTTGTTGATTTGATATTATTTAAATAAAATGTATTCAGCTACAGATGATCATTACATTACTGTGCATGATGGTTATAACAAAGCACTGTTACAGAAGCCACAAAAAGTTCAGTCAGTAAATTTAATCTAAGGCTTTGTTACCACATATATTCAAAGTAATTAAAGATACCTTATGAAATGGTTATGTTCAAATTTCCTCGGCAGTGATGACTTACACAGAAAGCACCATAAGAAACCCACATGTCATTTATTTAAGTTCTTTGATGTGAAAATGAGTCTTATCTCATGAGAAGTTTAAAACAACCTCAATTTCTCTTGCTCATAAAAGAAACTAGTTATGAACAACTTCACTGTCATAGTTAATTATCCTTAGAGGCAGGAGGAATCAACAGTCAAATGTGTTTACAGTTAAAAACAATATGAAATCTGTTGTTAATTTTGCACCATATTTGAGACCAGTAACTCCTGCCACAGCTACTTTTTTGGAATATATTGTTAATTGTGCACAAGAAAAAATATTAAATGATTGAAGTCGAGTGATGACAAAACTGCTTCCTGTTCCAGGAAATGTTTAGTTCAAATCATGAGCTGATTTGGCCACAGAGGAGAGATTGCAGACATATGTGAGAGCATATACTCCCAACTGTAAAATTCATAGTGACATTTAGACTAATTTAAGATTCAGATGCTAAACATATCCTGCATTTAAGCTTTTCAAATGGAGCTTTCCGCTTTGAAATAAAATTTGAT
The DNA here is from genome assembly GCA_034779795.1 of Ctenopoma multispine. NCBI lineage: Eukaryota > Metazoa > Chordata > Actinopteri > Anabantiformes > Anabantidae > Ctenopoma > Ctenopoma multispine. Next base: position 14,724,612 of record JAUYWH010000014.1, on the reverse strand, counting down.
TATGGGAAATGAGCTCGTGAAGAAATAGTGCTAATCTAAAAATGTCAGATAATCTGGATCATCCATCCTCGCCAATCATTTCCATTCCTTGATTGTCATATGCAGTTTTGTTTCTGTAGTTTGTCTTAAATGCATATGCTGTAGTTTAGTTTTTGTTTTTTTGTACACTAAATGGATTGCTTGATGTGCTGAGGTTTGCAATTTGTCAAATAACTTAACGTGTATGTGAGATGATACCTTATGTCCCACTACATCAATGCTGAATTCCCTTAATTGAACTGCATGAAGTAAATTGTTTTAGTTCACTGGTTACATTATTGAGAATGCTCTCACATTTTTGTCACTTAAGTACTTCCCTCCTCTTTAAATTACATGCTTGAGTGTTTCTTTACTTAACACACTGTGGCTATTTTTCACAATTTTCATGGTTTTCTGCAACAAGAAGCAGTATGCTGTATGTTTTGCTTTCTTACCTATGTTTGTATTATAATAATGAAAGATGATGCAACACACAATGATACCAAAAAAAGGTTAAATCTGATCTCTTATTTTTTTGCATGGTAGAAAAATTATCATGGACTGCAGGTTCTTGTCAGCAGTCGGCAAGCCGACTATATTATATAGGGTTTCTCTAATCATGTGAAAAATGTTTTGACAACAATAATACCTTTAAAGTACAACAAAAGCCTCCTCAATGTAATTTATCATTTACTCCACTGTGAAGCATAATTACACAATGTGATTCCACCCCATCAGCCAGTAATATTAATAACTAGTTTTATTAAGCAAATGTTAGGAGTTCACAATGTTTAATGAATGTCATTAATTGATACTGTAATCAAACCGAATGATTGCTTCTTGGCACTTACAGCCTCAATCTCCATGTTATGTAATCAAGGAAAAATTATGCAAATTGTTATTGTAATCAGAGAACTGGAGGGTTGAGTTAACAGTCTTGAAGATGCTAACATAATTATTTGCCTGTTCTGTCAACAAAGTGTTTCCTAATGGATGGGTGGTAAGAAAATAAACAATGGGCAAGATCACATTTTGCATTGTGATTCACTCATTATATGGGAACTTTGAGTTATGGATTGCTTCCACACATATCTTAGCTATAATTAGATGTATATTTTGGCTATTAGAGTGTGTGTGTGTATGGTGGAGGGTACGTAAAACAAGCTCCTCACAAAATCCTGTGAGATTACAGCCTCTCACAAAAACAAAATGTATATCTTGGACTGTCCTGCAAAACTCAGTATTATGTGACGATTTTGTGTATTCACTGCCAAACATTTAGTTAAGTATTCCTAACCAAGTACTATGATGTATAAGTGTGTAAAATCATGTCTACTATACATGATTAGGGAAAGTCCAATGCGTCAGCTGGCGATTCATCACCCTGATCTCCACAAGCATACTTTCTGCTGCGCTATATAAATGACACACTTGTAAATCATGTGCTGCTGAATGTGCTGCTCCAAACTGGACATAATTTCAAGGAAACTGGTGTATCTTCTGTTCCTATGCATGGCTGCGCAAATGCATTGATTGTGGATTATATTTACAAAAGTGTGTGTGTTCTACAATGCATAAGTATGTTTAGATTCGCGTGGTAAGACATTCTGCTAGTCTGGTCTTATTTGTCTAGCGATTAGTTGCACTGGTATTAATTACATAATGTAACACAAGTGCATTATAGAGACCCGTTGACCATTTGAGAACAAGAAATGGGTCCCCAAAAGGTAAGCCATTTAATTTTAGGGTTAATGAATAACTATATGTGCAAAGTCTGCTTATGCTGCCTCATAGCCATGTCCACAGCCTGAGCAGTACAACACGCTACCTCGAACTGTCACACATGAGTAAAAGTAATAGTAAAATTGCTTTTATAAATGATCTAGTGTGGAGGTTCTTTGTCAGACTTTGTTTTTGTCCAGAGTTAAGTCAAGGTTAGGGTTTGATGATATTAAGCAGTCCTGTGATAGTTGACATGTCCATGGTGTACCCCACCTCTCGCCCAATGACTAAGATAAGCTCCAGCACTCCTGTGATCCTTAATAGGACAAGCAGCTAGGATAATGGATGGATGGATGATATTAGGCTTGTAGTGGTCATGGTAAGGGCAAGTCATCGACTTGGATAAATGTAATGTATATTTACCTATTTGGATTAACATTCTTAAGATTTATGTTCAAGCAGCAAAAATAGAAGCAAACATTTTGAACAATTAGAGTTACACCTTGTTCTTTTCTGCTGTTCTCAAATCTTATTACTGCTGTTGTTTTATATTGTTTGTGGATTTGTAAATCAAGTCCCCCTTCTGATGTGTGTGCCAACATGAACATGCATTTATCTGCATCATGCTTCAGGCAGCTAACCAAAGCCTCAAACTTTGTTGAGTTCCCTATATGCTCAAACATTTGGATGTAATAAATCGTCCTTCTTTGCATGGGTTTTAATGCACCATTAATTTACACTTGGATCTACAGTGGCTACAGATGTTTTTTCTTTCCTTTTTTTAACCATTTTTTTGTGGATGATAAACATTTTACTAGAGGAAAAAAGACAGGAGCCAAACCCTTTAGTTCCATACGTTTCTTTCTTTCTTGAACTCATTCTCAACATGTTTCCATGCAGCAGTTGTAAATTACATGGATAATTATCTGCTATCAGGAAACACCCTCGCAGAGTTAGACTGGGGTGTTTGTGAGTGTATCCATCTGTTCTTTTGTGGTTACTTGAGTGTGCAAGATGCTTTAGAAGGGGGAACTCCCCACTTTAATCCCTGTTGTTAGATTGAGATCGACTGAGGTAAACCAAAGATAGTCCGGTATTACACCATCATGATATCATTAAATGCCAAGAAATAGAAAAGGGAAGAAGAGATGAAGAGAGAGCAAGATTGACATTTGCACCATTTTGTTTTGAGATTGTTTATTCTATGTTTTTATATCTTGTGAATGTATACCAGTGGAAGGTCTAGAAAGATATTGCCACTAGGGGTGTAAGAAAAGAACAATATTGCAGCATCATGTTTTTAGATACTGTATAGATTCTCAATACTGCATTAACTGGTAATTAACAGTTTACAGTGGATAATTTTGTGTTGTGTTTATCTAAATAAGTTTTTTTGATTGCATGAAAAACTCTTATCTCTCTAACTCTTAGAATAAAGCATCAATAAGGCACACAACATGGTGTTAATAACAATATAAGCTCCTCAGTAGCTACTGCCACTGTTACCCCTCTGATTTTCACTATAACAATTTAACAAAAATTTTTAAGTGCAAGTAAAGAGTTAAAAAGTATATATATATAATATGTGATGTTCACAGGCTTTGTTATGTAGCAATTTTGTGGATTTTGGAGTTTAGATTTACACATTTGGCAAAGTGCATTTGTTATTCGCTCAATTTAATCTAGAATAGGAATTCAATTAGAACATGTGAATTATGTAAATATTTTAAGTCCAGTAAAGCTGCATTTTTATGGTTTCAATGCTCATTGCAAGGAGAGGGACAGCCTCCCTCTATGGCTCCACATAGATCTTCCCTTGCTCTTCAGAGAAGAAATTAAAGCTTTGTGATGGCCTCCAAGATGAAAGAGCTCTCCAGCTCAAATGAGGATCAATGAGCAAGATACGATCAAATAAGGACCTGCGATGCACAGTAACTCTTGACTCTCTTGATAGCATGTGCATTTATTTCCTGTTACAATTTGTGACAGTTATCTATGCCAAACCATGAATATATTTTTTAAAATTAACAACAAACATGACGATGAAAAAGACACGTAGAGAGAAACAGGGAGAGAGACGACAATGCCAGAGAAAAAAAGATGTACACAAAGAGCTCCATGGGGACAAACCAGACAATGTTAAGAGTCCTATGTTTCTTCTCATCAAAACCTAATTTGCATTTTCATTTTTCTTTTTCTCCCAATGGGCAGTGCACCACAGAAACATGCAAACCAGATTTATGTCATCATCAAGTGGTCAAACTCACTCCTATGTCTGTAGTCCCCATTGCCTCTTTGTCTATCTCATTCTATTCACTTGCAAAACACATTACTAAAACACCAGGAAATATAATTTGGTGATAGAAAAACTCAGTAAGTGAAAATATGTTTTTTCCCCCTGTCTTTTAAGTAATTTTGCTGGCAAAGACAAAAGATAATTGATTGGGGAATTGTTTTAAATCAGGTCAAATATTTAACCTCTATCACATTTATATCCAAACACTGAGAGGTTTATGTTGATATAAAGATGGGTAAAAAATTAAATTAAAAAAGCTCTTCCATACAGGCAGAAATGTCTCACATCCTTTTCCTATTCTGAGTAGGAAAAGGATGTGAATCATATGCATACAGCAGTAACATTGAATATACATTTGACTACTGGACACTACAAGTTGACTGTTGTCATTGCAACACTGAGAAGTTCAGAGACACTTTATATTTTTGGCAACCCAGTTACTCGACTAAGCCAGTGTTACCATGGAGTTCAGTGAGACAGTGTCAAAGAAAAAGTGGGACAGCTGCCTCAGTTGGTATTTGGAGAGCTGCCTGTGTTCAGTCACATTCAAAAGATGCAACTGAAATGTGTTGCGAATGTGGGAGATGTGATCTCTCTGCATGGGAGGCTTTTTGACATTGCTGTCATTTCATATTGACATAGGATAAGGGTGAATTCCTGGAGTAAGAAGAAGTAAAAAACAATCAATTGTGTGGGACAATTTGTACACTCAGCATGAAGGCCTGTTTTGTGATCACGGTCAAAGACTGAAGCAACAGTGATTAAATAATGGCAGTGGAGAGACAAAGGTGGTGTGACACACTTGACAGACACACTTCTAGTAAATGCGTATTTGTGGATTTGCATGAGAGAGTAACTAACAAACAAGAAGGGAACAACGAGGAGAGAATGAGAGTTCACCCAACATCCTTTATCAGCAATCATATGTATATCACAGCCAGCTTATTTCAGAATTTCTCAGTAGAAGATAAAAGACAGAAAGACATTTATGGTTAAATAAACTGAAATAGAGACAGCGCAGACAAGCCAGAAAGACAAAGCCTGGAGCAAGAGGAGGCTCTGTGCACACCGTCACCAGACTTCCACTGAGGGGAATTTTTGACAAAAGGGAATCCAAGAATAAGATAAAATAACATATACTTGAAAGTACACATGAGAAATGGATATCAGTTCCAAAAGAGGGGAATGCTGAACCAAAACACAACTCAAGACTAAGCATCCATTGCTAAGCTAGTAGCTCTGTGAGGTTGCACAGTGTTGCTTAGAGCTGAGTCATGCTGACAATGATAATGCCAACATGCTGATATTTACTTAACTTAATTTAGAGTATTGTCATGCTAACAATTTGCACCACACACAGGAGACTGATATGAATGTCATATGGAAAAAATAAAAATTAGATTTAATCATTTTTATATGCATTTATGTAATTTAATATATTTTAATCTTGATCCACTAGCATGCTAGTGCGCAAAAAAAAGATCAGCTGTAGTGTAAACATGTCCATCTCTCTCTTTCATGGTTGACCCATTCATCCATCCAACCAAAGCAATCTGGAAAAAAGATAGGATACAGTGAGAGACTGAATGAAATATGGTAATGGGTTGATGCTAGACAACCAAGCAGACTATCACACATTTGCACACACACACATGGAGACACACATGCGACCAAGTGGCACAAAGTTAAGAAGACAGAGTGAAAGAAAAGGGGAGACTGGGAATAGGCTGACCCTCTAAATGTCATTTTGCCTCTCAATGGAATGAAACATTGCACACGACTGATGTCACTCTCCAGACAGACATTTTGTGTCGAATCTGAGTTACAAAATGGCCCTGGGAATGAGACTAAGACAGACAGACAGACAGGTTTTAGGTAGGCTGCAATGAAGCTGTCCATTAAAGAAAGAAAATAGGTCAATAGGGACTTTTACCCAATAAAAGGCTTGTTTCTGAATAGGATAGCTGTAGGAAATAGGTGTTAAGACATGGCACCAAATGCTTTTTGGATCTCATAGATGCTGGATCCATTAAGTGACATGTGTTTTTCTGATGAAACTGTCTACCAATATGGTTTTGGGTGAAAGAAGTTTTGGTCCTCAAATGCACCTGCTGGGAAACCAATTTAAGGAATGGGACAGAGAAAAGAATTGGGCGTATTATGTGAGCTCTTTTCAGTTTGAGAAAAAAAATCTGAATGTGCCACTGATGAAATGTCCCAATGTGGAGAACTTAAGAGCAGATGAAATTGAAAAGGAGCCAACAATGGGGTATGCCTTTGGGTAAAGGAGAAACTGTTTCATTGCAAGGTCCTTTTGAGTTTCGAGATTTTTATCAATTTTTAGTCCATAAAAATGTCTGTAATTGTTTAGAAGGAGCCCTAGTGGGTGTCTGGCTAAAATGATACTTGTATTAAGTATAAGTATAGCATTAAGATATTTACTTAATAAGTATACAAAGAAGTTAAAAAGTATTTATAGTAAGAATTTAAGGAATCCCCTCTTAGCAAAACTACTAAATTTGCATTTTGAAAACAACAAAATGGCAAACGAAACTGAAAGATTACTCATTTAATGTGATGATTTTGTTGTGGTAACATAATGCAGAATGAGTATTTTTGCAAATTAGCCTTTTCTATGTTAGTGTTGTGGCCCGAGATAATAATGAACCAAATCTAACAAAATACAAAGGTAAAACATTTTCAGAAAAAATATAACAAACTGATTTTCTGGAAATGTTTCACTTGTATGTTTTGTCTTATAATTATAATCATGATTGGAATCATTAGCAGCCAAGTGATGAGTCAGCCTAACTGGAGAGACAAGCATTTATGCATGAAAGAAACTAATTGCACTCAGTCAGGTACCTGAAAAAGAATTCCCACTAGACACATTTTGAATAGCCCTGTAATGAATGTGAAGACCATGCAGGTATTGAGTTGGTTATAATAAGATATGAGCTGCATCTGTTGCAATGTCAGATCCAAAAACGTTTCAGGATTTGCTTTTGCTAAGCATATTTCATATCCGGGCTGATTTATTGACACAGTGATTCTTCAAGTTTGAGAAGATTTTATAAGGAAACTGAATTATGCCTCATTGTTCACATCAGAATGAACAAACAATTGTGGCATGCAAAGTATGTATGTTTGACTTCAACCCAGTGCTGCAGCTACTCATTGTCATCTGAATGTTCTGCCGATTTCAGATGGCAACATTTATTATTAAATTGTTATTGTGCTCATTAGTCATTGTGGTGCTTATTTTGCCTCGGTGTAGTGACAGCTGTTTTATGTTATTAATGTAATTAATTACACAGACATTTTTACTCACTGTGTTAACAACTCATCATAACGATTAAGTATTGGTGAATAAAGGTGCAGTCAGAATATTTGATACAATAACATCACAGATAAAATTGCAGTCATTTTAATAGCAATGCTTTGAATATACCTGGTGTGATGCAGTCTAGCAGAGAGAGACAGAGGCTGTAGACAGAGACAGACATTTGTCAGAAAGATTTACCTGTCAGACTGCAGACACCCAAACAACCTGTGTTTTTGTAAATGGAGTCAACACAAGAACTTATCAAGATTGCTGCAGCACTTTTGACAGAAAGTTAAGTGAGACAAGGTGCAATTTATGTACAAAATCAAGTCATTGTTATTGTAGCCACTTTTTTCTTAAACTAAATGCTGTAGTGATGATAGTGGAGACCTATTAGTTTGTTCTGCGTCCTGTGAAATCTAAGTGCTATTATTTGTTTTTATGTGTGTGTGTGTGTGTATGTGATGTTTGGTTAGATAGAGTCAGCTGCTCAATCAGGGAGAGTGAAGACAGGTTTGCTTGGTTAGGTTCTCTTGGTAGTGATACATCAAAATGTATTTAATACGAGGGACTTCTGAAGATATATGATTATTTATAGACATAGTTTGATGTCGACAGTAGAAGCAATAGCTTGCCCTAGTGTTTGGGTAATAAATAAATAAATCTTTGTTCAGCTCACCCCATGCTTACATGGACAGGTGGTAGGTCCCAGTTTGGTGAGGTTGTGGAGGTAAATACCAGTCAGTGGAGAAGATGGAGGGAGAAAGGTGGCAGCTTGCTGTGAGGCTGCAGTTTTTAATCTTTGTTTCTGTTGTTCTTTTTTACTTTCAGTTTTTTAATTGTTTAACCGGGAAATTTTTCTCTTTGTTTAATTAATATTTTCTGAATAAATTCCATCATTTTTGTACTTTCTCCTGCTGAACAAGCTGCTTCTTTAAACACCCCCACCCCACCACCACCACCACCACAATCCCTTTATGGTGGCGCGACAGAATAATTGATGCCCAGAAATGATACAAAGCAAAGTGATGAACTGATCAGAATGTGCATAAATCAGAAAAGTAAAAAAAGTCCCTTGTGCACGAGCAGATGAATGGCTGAAATCACAAATGTGACCAATGTTTTCAAACAAGTCTCTGATGTGTGTTTTGGCTGTGTTTCATTACTAAATATTTAAATCTCCTTTCACAGCTCAAAACTAATCTTAACCTCCTTGGCAGTCATATTTTGTTGAGCAACTGAGTTGTTGTGAATTAATGTCATCAGATTCTATTATTTCTTCTATGTTTACATAGTGTAACTGTGATCTGAACGAGTAGAGTGCATATGAAGAAATCTTCAAGTCATCAATAGTCAGACACAACTGAATGACCGGGGAGAAAACGGAGGAAGAGATGGGTTGGAAAATTACACAAGAAAGGCTGTGAGCGAACTACATCTGGGAGCAGAGAGATGGACAATAAGTCACTGAGAGAGGGATTAGAAGAGAAGGTAGAGCGTAAACTTGCTGGGAAGTATGTGGATAGCTAGTGGAAGAAGCTTGGATATTGTCAAGCTTTTTCTCAAAGTAAGTGTGTAACTGTTTGGCATAAAGTGAAGCAGGAGGAAGAGGCAGAGATTGGATTTACAAGGGATAGCAGTGATGAAATGTTTTTGCCATGACATCAACCATGATGTCTTAAGCAGCAGAGATGGATGCAGAGAAGGACAAGGGAGATTGAAAGTGGAGGGGGTTATCTGTCAAACCATCTTCTCTCAACATTTAAGACCGCAGGAGGTAAGGTAGTGACACGGTGGAGTGCAGAGAAGAAGAGACGGAAGAAATGTGAAAATAGAGGTGCCTGTGCAAAGTTAGATGTTTGGTGAGCATTAGTTCTCACCAGTCATACAGTTTGGACCTGATGTTTGACATTTTAAAATGTAACATTAAAGAAATACAGTGCCCTCCAAGTAATGGTGCAGCTAACAGCAAACTGCAAAGGTATGCGATTAGTTGTTTTTTTTTCCGTACACTAAAGATTAAAGGATGATTATTGGCTTAAGGTTTCAAATCTGTGTGGGTGAGGGGTTTGCATGGCCTGTATATTTCTGCTCATAAAGTCTTCTTCAAAAGGTGGATTCAAAATGAATTGCTTTTCTGCGTTATAGCTAACCCCTAATCTAAAACGTGGGTGTTCTGATATAAAATGTTCTATGTTCTTTAACATATTATGGTGTAAATACCATAAAACAATTATTCTTCAAGTGGGGTCCTCAGGCCTTAAGGGGTCCTGCAAAACCTGGCCAGGTGATTTGCATAATAATGTTAATAAACAATTAATAGTTCATAAAACTAAACAGCATCATAAAAACAGTCATAAAAACATTGGTTCATGTGGGACAAGTGACTTGCACCATTCATCTGGACGAATTAACAGAGATGTCAAAAGTAGCTCAATTGATTGTCTTAGTCATGATGGATTGACAAACTGAGCCGCAATCAGTTTTAAACACGGCTGTGACCACTTTGTCATTTTGTAAAGTCACAAGCATTACAGTCATGTTTGTTGCAGATCACCATGCACTGATGTTTCACTTTGAAGTGCAACGGTTGTCCCGAGGTAAAGTTCTGCAGTGGTTGTTTGAGCCGTGCAGTGAGATCTCCGAGTTTGTGAAGAATGTGAAACCGGATGTTGTGAAACCTTTTTCTGACCTAAAGTGAATATGGCGAACATATTAAATTCAGTTAACAGCTTCAATCTGTCCATCCAGGGAGGTCATACTGTACATCCATTTTGGAAGTCAGTAGCAAAATCACTGCTTTCATTAAAATAAAGTGATCTGTGGAGAGCTTAATGTGAAATTCCAGCACAATTTTAGTGAACTTCTTCTGAGAAGCATCCTGGACTCACCTATGAGTCCATGATAATGTTGCTCCCATTCTCTACAGCTTACCTTTGTGAGTCATCAATGTGTGCACTGGCTGCAATAAAGACTGAAAAAAAGGCACAATTGCATGTGGAAAATTATATTAGAGTCAGCCTGTCAACCATAACTCCAAGAATTGACAAGCTGCTCTTAAACCTAACTGTAATCACATCAAAGTACAGAAACTAATTACTTAGCCTCATTATTTAAATACATTAGGAGTGGACTGTAACTTTTTTACTGGAACAAAACTTGGTTATCTGCATCTCACCTTATAATGAGTAATGATTTCTGTACCACAGTATGACACTGTCTTGTTAGCATATCCAACCAGTGAGGGGATTCTTGCACTGAATACGAAATAAAATACACAATGTTTATATTTCAATGATATGTTTTTTAAACTGACTCGTGTCATTTTTTAAACAAAGGCTGTGCAGAGTTGGAAAGTTTTGAATGACATTTTTCATCTTCCTTGTCCACTGTCTGCTTTAAAATCGCTTTATAAGAAAAAGTCCAAACAGTTGGTAAACATGAGAGTGTGAAAGTTTGATTTGCTGTCACTGCTGTGACCATGAAAGACTCAGCTGTGCCAAGCTGTCCTTGGCTTGCTGTCCTGTTGACATGCCAGTCAGGCCATCAATTGCGTTTTTTTTTTTTTTGCGTGCACCAGATATTCTTGTGTTCCCTCTATAGAAACTAAATGAAAATGCTGAAAGCTGCTTGTGTTGTTTACAGTTACAGCAAATGGTCACTGGTGGGTCCACATCATGACTAAAATGCCTACTGGACCAGAAAACGTCTGGACTGAGATCTCATACAGTGTAAAGAGAATGCACAGAAGTGTTGTTCGTGCTGTAACAGCCATTTAGTCATATGCTTTCAGTTTAATCACCTCATACAATCATACCTCTATCATTACATTGACAACATGTCCACACAAAGTAAAGTGCATGTTGACCATTCTCACATCCACTTATTTACTTTGTCGTCTATTGTTCTGCCCAATACTGACAGAAGAAATTTACACAGCATTAACTTGAACCTTTTCTTTCTGTTTGGTCCAAAACTGTGAAATAACTGACCTGGGAACACACACAAACATAAAAATAGCCCACTGCCATGAATATTGGAAGGATGCTCAAGTATACTTGAGTATAAGCAACTATGCTTTGCTCAAGTATAGAGCTGCTCTATAAAGCTCTATAAAGTCAGGGTTTGGCTTTTGGATGAACAATAAGAGTCACTGTCTGTATATTCTATACTGAACAGATTGTGTAGGAAGTACTATTTAACCTACTGTATTAAAGTTACTATAATACATTATGAATTATGAGTTGAAGGGTTTTTGTGTTTTTAAAAAAACAGAGGAAACCACAGGTTGTGGTTTAGTCAGAAAGCGTTGCTATGTTCAATTCAATTCAACTTTATTTATATAGCGCCAATTCACAACATAAGTCATCTCAGGGCACATTACAGTGTAAGGTTTAAGACCTTACACA
>JAUYWH010000014.1:14697189-14712742 GCA_034779795.1 Ctenopoma multispine | reverse complement strand
AGGAAAGTTTTAAGCCTAGTCTTAAAGGTAGAGAGGGTGTCTGCCTCCTGAACCTGGATTGGGAGCTGGTTCCACAGCTACTAAGACATGCGCTCTCTGTGTCTCTGTGTGTGTGCGACACAGAGATCAGAGAAGAAAAATAAACAATTAAACCATGTAGAGACAGAAATTACATAAGATAAATAACTAGTGCTAGGCAACGATACAAAATTTTAATCGCCAATAATCGCATGATTTTCCTGCGATTAATCGTGATTAATTGCAGTGTTATGAACAAAATTGCAATATTTAGTCTTCCAACAGTTTTCATAGCAGTATTTGCTTTATACAGTAGCTGTTAAATATTTCTTGTAAATCTCAACTTAAACTTAAATGTAATCAAATAAATTTAAAACCAAAATTGTTTGCCAGGACATGTAGTTTATTTTAGAAAAACTAGTTACAGAGATTAGAACAACATGTGTGTAACCACGGATCTGTACCTGGTTTATTTCTTAAACTAACTAAACAGTCTAATGTTGACGTTTCTCTCTCCACATGGTCGCTTTTATTTTTGTACTCTGATTTCTGTGTCGCGCATGGCTGAGCTCCACTCCTATGTGAACACACAGACACACACGTCATAGCTCCGCTCTGATGTGCATAGCGAACTCACACATATATCGCAAAAGTGAAACCCAGTGATAAAAAATTTAACTTGGTAGCAGTTACAAATAGATTTATGTTACAAAATCGCTACAAATAAGTTACAAATAAAATGAAATCCTGTTGCAGAACGCTGCAACGCTAAACGCTGCAATGCCTAAGCAGTCTTAGGCTCACCCCTAAATGCTCTCATTAGTTGAGACGCACAACGACACCAATCCAAAGCCAGTACGGATCAACATCCCAGCCCTCCCGTGACCCATAGTTTGTCTGTGTATTCAGACACAGTGAGTGACGGACTTTCATCATAATAATAATAATAAGACTGTGTTAAAATAATTAATGGTGTTAATTTATGTTAACATGCCCAGCCCTATAAATAACATAAAGATGTTTAGTTAAATCAATAAAAGAACAAGGTACAGACCTATGGTTACACATGTTGTTCTAGACTCTGAAATAATGCATTTTTGTCCTCTGTACAGGACAAGAGTTTCACAGCTTTATTTCAAAAACAAAATTATCTACAAGAATAACACATGTTGTGCTATGTAGAGGAAATCCTCGGCTTTCCAGTGATATTTGATTTGTTGGTGTTTGTCCAATGAAACAAAAGATCTGTCTTTCCAAAATGGTTGCCATACCAACCAGCATGTTTTGCGGGCACAAGAGAAGTAAGTTATTAAATTTATGCAGTTATTGTGTCAGTAGAAACTGAGTGGTTTTTTCAATCATAAGTGTTTAATCAATAGTTTTAGGTGGTTTTGGTAAAATACAATAATTTTGAAGATACTGAAAGTAACACTTTTTCCCAATGTCCTCTGTGGTGGACATGAGGACTTACTAAATTTATTTTTCGTATAAAAAGCAAGAAACTTTAGAATCATGAAACAGGGAACTGATTCTTATGAAAAGTTTGTTTTTCTTTATGAACTGATTTTGATGGCTTGATTGTGATTCTGATGAACTCTAAGATGATTATAAGAAAACCTTTGGAACTTGCATTGATTCTATTAGATGTCAGGCCCCACCAGAAAGTGGACTGAACACACAGTGCTCCGTTTTTTAACTGTCTGCCACAAACAGCTGGATCCAGTACTCGTTAAATAGCCAGGCATCAGTGAAACAGAGGAAGGACATCCTCCAGTACAGGGAATTTGAACTTCTGTTAGCTGAGAAATTGATTTCTTGGGCACAATCTGGTGCAAACCACGAAAGAGATGTGACGAGCACTGATGATGAAAAGAGAAAGCTCCTCCACCCAATAGAAGAGGAATCAAAAAAACGTATGGTTCACTCCATTTGCCAAAAATAGTTGATGCAATAAATGATTATTATCATAATAATAATAATTATTATTATATACAAATATTTGATTGGCACCAGATACCATTCTCCAGTGCAAAGGACATTTCATAAAAAGCCGTCTCATTTGTTTATCGCAAGTGTTTGCAGACTAAATATTATGGTGATTTTGATCATATAGTAGTGCTTTAAATATAAGTAAAAAAAAAGAAATTGTATCCATTATTAAATGCCAGTAACAGTGCTTATTATTATATACATTTAAACCTAATAATAATATAGTGAAGGACTGATTTATATCCGTTCAATTACTAAAGTTGAACACACTGCAAATTGAGAAATAACTTTTTAATTATATATAAAGAGGAAATCACCCCAAAAGTCATCTTCTAACATCAGTCCATTTGTAATAAATCTTCTGTCTTGCATTTAATATGAGTAATAAAGTGTATGACTTTCTCTTTATCCCAATCATTGATGTGTGTCACTGAGGTCTGTGGAGCAATTAAGAAGGGATGGAAGGATTTTAGATGATTTTAACCTTGCTCGTGTCTTTATGAATGATGGCCACTTCATTGTCCAACACACACTTTTTTCCCATTTGGTTACATACATGCATGCATACACACATACACCAAAGCGCTTTAACACACACTCTATACTCTAGACTCTATACTCTATACTCTAATTCTTTCTGTCACATACTCTAATTTTTTCCATCACACATTTTTCATTGTCTTTTTTGTCATACTTGAAATTAACTAGCATGCAAAACGCTGTGGTAAAAATGAAGGACCTGGTTGAACTGACTATAATAAACCACAAGCTGCACTGATTAGGGCCAGATGATAGGCGTGGGTCCTAAATATTTCTTCATAAAACCCATAAAATAAAATGTAACCCGAGTAAATCAGTTCTGTGCGACTACCAGTCATCTGTCTTTATGTGGGAGGAAGTTGAAGATCGCCACTGATCTTGTGTTGAACTGCAATATAATCCTCGGGACTACATCAGATTCCCAGACTGGATGTAACTGGAGTCATTTGTGTGACTGGTGGTTTGGCCTTCATAAAGCAGAGAGTTCAAATCAACCATTCATCTTTCATTTATGAGAGATGCAATCTCTGCTGAAAAATCATCTCTCTTTTATCTTGTTTTGGAGCAAAAAACAGCCCACTCCCATGAATATTGGCAGGATGTTCCAGTAGTTTGGCTTTTGGATTGAAGGATAAGGGTCAATGTCTGTTTATTTTGAACTGATCCCCCTAGTGTGTTAAGAATTGAATACTATACTAGCCTGATGGAACTAATATTTAACCCACTGCATTTGAGTTACTATACTATAAATCAAGAATTGAAAAGAAAAAAAAAATTTTTCAGACTACGGTTTACCCAGAAAGCTTGCTATGATGTCACCAGCTCTAACCACACCACACAGAAGTGACATAAAGCCAAGAAAATCTATGTAAATTATCCAAAACTCTTTTTTTCCCCCTTTTTTTTGTCTGTTAAGGGTTTATCCCCTTCTCTTTAAAATTCTGGTCAACTCAAGGAAATTTTATTATAGCACCTTACTACACAACGATAACTCAGCATAAAGTGAAATTAAGCAAATTTATAAATATGATATGTTTACATATTATAAAATGATGTCCCTTTTACAGGGAAAATATGCCTGAGAAAACATAATGGATAAAAGCTTTCTTTCTCTTGTCATCTCTTCTCTTTTAAATTTCTTCAAGGCTCATTATAAGATGATATCCTGCCTTTTATGAAACAATGTTGCATTTAATTTTTAGGATAATGATATAATTAATGTAAGACCTAGTAATGACTGTGGCTACTGCATCACTGATAATAGTGAAGATTCAGAAAAGTGTTAAGAAAAATATTATTTTACTGTGGCTAGTATTCCATTGTAGTAGTACTGTCTTTTCATTCACACCTGTGCAGTGAGAGTGCGTGGTTCAGAAGGTGAACTGTTTTCAGCTGACTGAGCTTGAGAAAAACTGATCTGAGCTAACATAAAGCCTGTTCCTTCGAGTGCCTCCCACCATTTCTATTTGAGACTATTTGAATGAAGCCAGGAATTTTTGAGGGATTTGCCTGTCTGTGGAGAGAGGACATGAGTCTGAGATCACATAGAAATTCCTGACTTGCATATAATCTGCCAAGCCTCTGTACACATGCCTTATTTTACTGCTTCTCTTTTCATTTGCACAGACATTCTTAGTATTTGTGGACTGTCCCATTCATTTTTGTACAGATTATGCTGTACAGTTTGTACAGCACAGACGTAGCTGACCCTAAACACATTGACCCTAATTGTCTAACTGTTTCATTTTGTTGCAGCAATTTCTTACACTATTCTGCATTTTCAAATGTTTCTAACCATCCTTAGATGTTCTACGCCGTCCAAGGACTGACTGCTCTGTGTGCCAGAAATATGGAACTTCAGTAAACTGACTAACCATGCCATTAGACAGATTAATTGTATTGTAACACCAGAGTTCAAGGGTTAGGGTTAAAAATGGTTAAAACATTTTACAATCAAAATTCATCCTGTGAAAAAGATGACAGGATGCAGCTGATATCAGCTGAACATGTTGTTGTCCATAAACAAATGACACAGGTTAAAACTTTGAATGTCTTCACTGTGTTTTAATTATACATTTAAATTTTCTTACTGAGTACGGTCCAAACCATAGATTGCCACATTAATCACTCTAGTCATAATCAACTAAAATGAATGATAATAGTGCCCTAAAATGTCTTTCCATTTAATTACAAATCACCTTTGACATAATCTACATCAATCACTGAAACAGCTAAAGCACTATCCCACCCCAAGTGTGACACATAACATGTAACATATTGTTGATTGTCAATGAATAAGTATTTATTTGACAAGAGGGAGCGTAGCTGTCAGCTTAACCATTTGGACAATATTACCACAGTCTCTTCATAATAAACTTTTGTTCATAAAGCAGGAACATTTTTATTCATAACAATAAGGATTCCTTGTTTCATCTCTGTGGAGGTGATCCTCCAGTGAGTGTACTGCAAGCAAAGATTTACCTTCAATATCCAGAACAATGGTTAGAAATGGCAAATTACTGCCTTCAAAGCATTAAAACAGAAAATACGAGAGATATAAGAAGTAAAACTTCAAGAAACACTGAGATGCCTGTGCTCAATACAAAGGCAGTTGGGGTTTGGATGTGCAGTAAACGGATAGGCATGAAACAATCTGAATACATTTCACACATTTGGCTATATATACAGTAGAAAGGAAGAAGGAGAAGTATATTGTCAAATATTCATCAGTTCACAAAACAAAATACCACAATTTTACAGGCACGTTCTCATGAGATTAGATGTAACATATACATTAGAGTGTGATGTGGTTTTGTGTGTTTGTGGGTACGGCTGGTCTAGGAGCATACATATGCATATCAAGAACCAAAAAGAGATATAGATTGGACATGCTGTCAGTACTTTTACCGTCACTTTGTTGATCATTTGAGTTGCCTCTTAGGATTCTTATTTTAGCACCGTCAAAGAATTCTTATATGAGTCCAATAAATTCAACAACTATACTAACTAACTAACTAACTAACTAACTACTAACAATATCACAGACTGTATCCGTAACTACATTGAGCATGTGTGTTCCTGTCTAAATTTACCTGTGTTTTCATGTATTGAATATGGACTGTATGTGTGCATAAATGTGTGTTTACTGATGGATTCACCTCTGTTTTATGTTTTTTGTATTGAATGATAGTTTGATCTACGACCTCAGGACACACATTATTCATCACTGAACACCACATCTATCTAACTCAACAGGCAAAGGTCTGCCTGTGTGT
This sequence comes from Ctenopoma multispine, assembly GCA_034779795.1. Lineage (NCBI taxonomy): Eukaryota > Metazoa > Chordata > Actinopteri > Anabantiformes > Anabantidae > Ctenopoma > Ctenopoma multispine. Next base: position 14,706,920 of record JAUYWH010000014.1, on the reverse strand, counting down.
GCACATACACACACCCATGCACACTTATATCTATTAAAATGAACCATGTGTCATTTATTTGTCTAGCTGGGAACACTAACACTGGTTTCTACTAAAGAAAATGGAACATTTATTTGATTAACAACAAAGTGTTTTGCTTGCAAAAAGCTAAATTATTAATTAAACCTTCTGTGGTGCATTTAGCGCATAGAGATTGACGAAAAGATGACCATCAAAGTGGCTATAATGCTTTTTGAGCTCAGAGTGGTTAGTGGGTGTGATGTTTATAATGGTGATCAGCTGGTCATCACCTACTCTTGTTTGTGGTGTTTTCAAGTAAAGTTTTTAGGTAACAAAGGCATTGTGACATAATGCATCAGTCAGTCTTCCAGTAATGGTTCTCTGAGACTAACGTGTGTGTCTCAGTCATTACACTCCTTCATACGTCGAAGCTGCCCATTAAAACCACAGACTTACCTGTCAGGCACAGAGCAGGTTTAGTGGTGCAGATGGGGACTAAAGAATGTTAGTCAGAACATAGCAACATCACAGCCAAACAGGGTGTAAACAAGCCAAATGCTTAATGCTTCTCTGGATTTCTCCTTTTCACACTGATTAAGAAACACCATATGTTACATGATGGAAAAAAAAAGAAAGCATTAGCCTCCCATCTCAGCAGAAGAAGTCTGAAGCTCATTTATAGTGAGTCACCTCCCTGACCAAGGCCCTTTTTGTTGATTTCCTCAGTTTGGTTGGACGACCAAGGATGTGTCTGTGGAGTTCCAGATTCTTTCATTTCACTGTGGTCTTTATGGTTTGGTTGTATCTCAGAACTATAGTCACTGGTTCCCTAAACCTGTGCATTGCTTCGTCTGCTGCTCCCTGTTGTTGTTCGTGATCTCTGTTACCTGCTGTTCTTTTCTCTCTTTTGTGTCCACTCACCCCAACCGGTCGAGCCAGATGACCGCCCACCCTGAGCCTGAGCCTGAGTTTCTTTCGTTGTGAAAGAAACTCAGGCCTCTCCAATGTCACCTAGCGCTGCTCAAGTGGGACTGTTGGGTTTTCTATATTATTCTGTATATACTTCTATTCTGTAAGGTCTTAAACCTTAATATGTAAAGTGCCTTGAGGTGACTGTGATTTGGTGCTATATAAATAAAGCTGAATTGAACTGAATTCTGCTAGACTTCAAATATTGCATATCTTTCCATTAAAAAAATAATTTACAATAAAGTAAAATGTGCAGTAAAACATGTTTTGTTTCTTTCTGTCATTTTTCCTTATCCTTCCTCAGACACAGCTATTCAGGCAGATCTATCTCTCTTCTATCCTGTACATCCCCATGTTTGTCTTCCTGCTGTTGGCATGGAAATCTGTTGGATTTCATTTCTCCACACTTTAACTACAAGAGGTACAGATCAGTTACCTTGTGCATGTATGCATGAGAGAATTCGAGTGATCCTGAAAATCACTTATTGTTTGCACACCCAGTCAAGAAATTGACTGTCTTCTCTCATTAATAACACATATAATACATTATCCATTTTATTTCTCATGATGCAACACGTTTTCATGACTTCACCCTTTATCATCATGTCATCATTAAATGTCGCAAAAAAAAAATTATATCTTTGCATCCATTTATATGTGGCTTTATCTGTGTTTACATGAGTTTCTTAATTTGTTTGAGAAATAAACAAGATAGTAAAGATTAGTAAAAGATTCAAGCTCAAGCACACTCACTGTAACTTACACAAACACGCTCACAGTTTGTACTTTTAAATGCTGACCTACTAAGTTAATAGAACCTTAGATAAAGATATTTATAACTAATACCTGATAGATCGTGTGAGGTGTTTTAGTATTACAGGGAGCAGATTAATCAAGTGACTGCATGTGGTATTCATCATCTTGATCCTTCATCTTGTACCTTCTCATCAGGAACCAAATTAGCCTACTGCTGTGAGCTGAGTTTTAACAGAGCATTTTGCATTAGAATGGTCATGAATTTGGATGACACAACGTTTAGAATGGCGATAAGAAAATTAAAACTTCGTTTGAAGAGTGGTTTATAATGGCAAGTTGCAAATCCCATTTGGCATCAGTTAAGTTTAATATGCTCTTTTTGCAGCCAATAGGTGATTTGCGCAGGATGTCTTGCCGCTGTGTTCTATCCAATCTGCAGCCAGGGGGCAGGAAGTGATTTTCATATAATGTGCAGGACTATCAAGCTGGAGACCAGAGTTCTAGGCAAAAGTCTCGAGACTGCATGAGGTTGGGTTTAGGCAAGAAAAGTACAGAGGCGAGGGTTAGAGAATCGTGTTGTCGTGTTTTGGTTTAAATTTTAATGCAGATGTTGTATGAAGATCATGCTCTTTATTAAGAATACAACAGACACTGGATATATGCTAGATGTGTCATCACTCCATTATGATTACTGCTTCTCCTCTTAAGATTCACAGGAATCTATCCCAGCTGTCTCTGGGTGAGAGGCGGGATACATCGTGGACAGGCCGACACATCACAGGACTGACATACACAGACAAAATCATTCACACTCACATTCACACCTGAACAATAGAGTCACCAGTTAACCTAACGTGCATGTCTTTGGATGGTGGGAAGAAGCCGGAGTACCGGGACAGAACTGCTGCTTGCTGTGAGGTGACAGTGCTAACAACTTCATCACTGTGCTACCCCAGATGAGTTATATTAACGCATAAACTCAAACAGTCAGCTAGGAAGTAGTCAGCTTCCCTCGTTACAAAGTATTAGTGATCTGATACAGGATTTAAAAAATGCAGTCAATTTAAGTTAATTCTGGAAGAAGAATATAGATTTTCCGTCCAGATGCGTCTGATCCTTTAAACACAGAACCTTAGCAGTAACCGTATTCATTAGACAGCATTTAACACATAACAGTGTGAGTTGTCTTACCTAAAAATTCATAATTATTCCTGCAGTTTCTGGATAAAAATGCACAGCTTGATAAAACCCACAGCTCTTACCTAATTAACTAGCATGGAGATTTCCTTCATAGAACAATAAACATTTTCCATTTGTTACTTTTGCAGTTTGGATCAGTTTTAGCCACAAAAACAACTTTTCATGATGATCTCCTCATACTGTGTCCCCCTGCTGTGAATTACCAGCTAACGGAAGCCTTGGTCTGGCAAACACAGTGCTTATGTCCTTTGCCTCGATAGCTGACAACAAAACTTACAATTAAGTTGGTAAAACTTTAAAACACAGTGTAATGATTTTCTGGTTTTAGGTGCCATTTATTTAATGTACCAAATAATTTTTAATAAGAATTAAAGAGCATGCTTTTGTGACTTTATCACTAGAAACTGTTTACTAAAGATTAAAAATTAAATAGCATGATCACAAATAAAATGCATCACTGATGCATTAAAATAAACATGATTGTAAAATAGAAGGCAACATTTTCCATTTTTATCTGTACCTTTGCGAGCAGTTATATAAGTACTATCTCTAATCATGTGCTTTCCATATTGCACACACACACACATACCAAGCAACCTGTATGATGATTTGTATAGAGTTACTAAAGTGCTGTCTGTCAGACTGGTACTTTTTTCAATTGTAAGGTTGGTGAATTCCGACTCAGTGGGTTCATTCACATAGAAGACATTGTGCAGACACTATCATCCGAACGACAGTGTGAGTGAGCTGGTAGGGGGTTAGTGTCTTACTAGAGATAAAGACAGAAGATGGAAACAAAGTGAAGCAAGAGGAACAGAGGGGAACAAGTAGATGGGATGAGGGGGAAATAGTGGTAAAAGGATGAAGTAAACGTGTCAAAGCCTGCCTACTGAGGATTTTTGGAAAGGTCAGTGATCGTTATTATTATTTCCATCTAGAAAGAGAGAAAGAAAGAGGGGGAAAAAATGACCGCCAATTTTTATTTAAATTTCATTTTGTGCTAGGTCTTTATTTAAAAAGTTAGCTTAAGTTAAAAAGACTCTTCTGTGACTTTCATGAAAGCCAAATGTGTGCAGCATTCTGTTCCAGGGTGAGGATATTAAATATCAAGGCCTCTGTGTAAGTATGGATTTATTGGCAGGACAGAAATGAGCTGAATAGAGCAGGGCACACACACACCCCCACAAACTTGCATACTACACACTCTGACTGTGATTGTGGGTGCAATCTTGGCATCTTTCTGCTTCTTAATGAACTAGTAACTCCCTCTGCTCTTCCTCGTAGGCCAGCCAATTAGCACACAGGCCGCTGGGTATTGACCAATCAAGTTGCTGGCTTTGGACATTTAGTGCATGGCCTTGACGTTAATATAGCTAATCAGTTAGTGTAGGGAAACTCATTTTGTGTGTGTGTGTGTGTGTGTGTGCATGGCATGGATAAATTATGTTTAAATACCATTGTTGTGAGGACATTTAGTCTTGTGAGAACATTTTAGCTGGTCCTATGAACTTCAAAGAAAGTTTTTGGGAGTAAGACTAGGTTCTACGGTTCGGGGTAGGTTTTGGTTATATTTAATATAAGGTGGTGAGGAATAAAACGTGTGTGCGCGCGTGTGTATGTGAACTGTGGTGAAGGTGCTGTGTAGTCAAACAATGTTAACAAGTATCGATTCACAGCTTCTGACTGAGACTGGAGGAGCGGAGAAGCACATAAATGCAAAGGTGAAAAGAGGGGGGGAGAGTAACAAGAAAAAAACCGAGGAATAGGTAAGTTGGAAATGAGATTGTGAAATGAAGAAGGCATAAACTGAGATGAAAAGAAGTAAAATGGAAGCTGAATGACATTAGTAGGTGAACGAACATCATGGGAAGATAGAGTTAGGTAAGACAGACAAAGATTCATCAAACTAATCACCAGTGAGAGGACTAGAATGCCACTTTACTTTTGAAGTATTTAATCGACTCTTTATTGATGAGAATATTTGGCTGCAGCAAATAAGCAGTGCACTCTTTTCTCCCCCAAGACTGATTATAATTTTCTTTTTAGGGCCTGTTATCTGCACACAGGACCTTAAACTTGCGCTGCAAAACAAATCAAGCTCTGATGTAAAAACTTTTCTTCATATTTGGTGCACATCAACTAACTATTTCTAATGTTACCTGAACATTAGATGGAAAAAAAGTTTGTTACATTTTAACACAGAACATCTGCTACATTTATTTATTTTATTGTTCTTTCCTTTTCCTACATCCATTTATCTTTTTGCAGTAGTTTATCCACCTCAGATTTGTGTACACAGTGGTAAGGTAGGCAAGCCAAAGACACTCACCACCTTGCTCTTAAAAATGAAACTAAAAGCAACTAATCATATATATGACATCCTCCTGTCATATGTCCTGCCAAGTGTCCTTGGGCTATGAACCCCAAATTGCCCTGGTGTGTCAGATCAGCTGCATGGCAGCTCTTCCATCAGTGTGTGTGTGTGTGTGTGTGTGTGTGTGTGTGCTTTCGTGTGTGAATGGGTGAATGAGAAGCAGTATAAAAGCACTTGGAGTACCAATATGGTAGAAAATCACTATATAAGTGGAGACCATTTACCATACAGAATCACAGCTGCAAGATACAGGGTAAGGATCACATGTAGTATCTGCTGGTCTAAGCGTACAGTAGGAAGGCAACACAAACTAGTTCTTATAGCTAATGTTGTGTAGCTTGTGTGTATTTTTGCAATGTATTTCTGTGTGATATTAACTTTATGTTGCCTCTATCTTAATACTATTTTATGCTGAAATAAATATAATATAATATAATATAATGTATGTATGTCCACCTTGAGATAGACTGGCAACCTGTTAAGAGTGTACTCCACCATTCTGCTGGTGACAATTTCCATCAACTCTAACTCAACTCAAACCTTCAGCAAATTAAGTTTTTCTCTTCTTTCTTTTGCTTTTTTTCCTCCACTGTCTCGTTCACTCTCAGGCTCGTTCATCCACTATTGCCCCCCCTCTTTTGTTTGGGTGCTCTATTAAAAAAAAAGAGAGAGAGAGTGAGAGCTGACAGCAAAGTCCAACTTTTAACATTAATGAACAGAGATTTTCAACCACCATCCCAAAATCAATGTATTTTTTTTAATGAACAAAGTAGTTCATAAGTTGTAGTTGTTGTGACATCGGTGCTTGACCAAGCAATGATGATCAGTTCCTTCTCAGACAGAGAATTGAAATCATGCACTCTGTTCGAGTCTTAAAACTGACAGTTCAATAAAAAAGTCAGCTAAGTGTCTTCACTGCTGGTTAAAGTAGCTATTATTGGTACCTGAGATACAGCACTTGTTCTTCTGATTGCAATGACTATTTTTACCTTTGTTACTTTCTGTCTTCTCTTCAGAATATTTGTTGCTAAAGTGCTGTGAAAAATAATATTCAGTCCCCTTCTGATTTCTTATGTTTCTGTGTGCATCTCATACTAAAATGGTTCAGAGGTCACGTGAGAAAACTAAGTAATTACTAAATAATAAATATTAGCTAGATGATAAGAAAAGCAACTGGTAACCCAGAGTCTATGTTGGAATGATAAATGACTTTTACTGAGGTGAGAGAGATCTTCAGTTTCTTGGATGTTTTTCTTCGATCTTTTGTGACTTCCTGAATGACTCATCTCCATGCTCTTGCTGAGTCATTTTGGAAGGACAGTCACTTCATTTTTGCTTCAGAAAATACAATTATCATTTAAAACTTGTATATTGCATTTGCTCAGGTTGTTTTATGACATTTTTCTTATAAATAATAGTCACAGAAAACTGCACAAAATAGTTTTTCACTGAATTGCATTATTTTGTTCTGGGGTCTCTTTTATTGTATGTACCACCTGTGTGGTATTTGTGTCAAACCATCCATCTAGAAAGTGATGGATTACAGAGAGGAGTGAATTCAACTGTGGTCTGAGCGTAAATCTAATGTTGTGCACATATGATAGTGGTTTAGAAAAATAGCGCAGATCATTAGTAAAACACTTGTTTGATCACAGTTTCCAGAGTTAATGATAGGAGTGCTCATGACTCAATAATGGGTCTGTGGTATTCGTATGTGTGTGCTCTCATACTTCTGTTTTTGTGAGGACCTGGTGAGGGAAGACATTTCTGTGAAATGAGGACATTTTGGCAGGTTATATTTTTTTTCTCTACAGCTGTTTAAATGATGAGAGAAATACATCTATGATTTTAGGTTAAAGGACAGCATTTGGTTAAATTAAGGGTTAGGGGTTGGCGTGTAGTTGTGAGGAGGAAAAGCTTAAAAGCTATTGCTTATTTTCTAACAATTATTAAACAGCATAGTCAGTAAATCATATGCTAGGATCTGGGGACACTGTGAAATCACTAAAAAAAAGATCAACGGGGCATGAGCAGAAAGAAAACAGTATAAAACAGGACAAACACAGCTAATTCAGCTATGACCAACCACATTTGCCACTGTTGTGCACACACGCGAACACAAACATAGTTTCCAGTGCTCTAAAGCAGAGCTCCGGCTCTCTTGGACCAGCGTTGCCTACCCCTGCTCCAAAGGATCACATTTGTGGCTGATTTTTGTTTTACTCTGGCTTAAAATCTACTCGTCTTGTCCTAATTGTACATCATTGCAGTGATTTTGCTGTGTTCTATGTGGAAGTTAAAATGTGAAAAGCTATTATAGAAACCAACATAAATTTTGACATAAAGGGATAAGAAGTAGAGGCTGACAGGGAAGTGAAAAACACTGATCACCTTGAGTAAAGACAGATGCAGTGCGGCAAGTGCAGCATCATCATGTGCAAGAAGTCAGAGAGCAGGAGAGAGAGTAAATTAAAACTCAGACCTTTCTTTAACTGATCTAGTTATCAAGAGAAGGTGCCAGTTATTGACTAATTCTGGGCAGCAGATGAGAGGCTCTTTACAGACCTGGCACGCATACTAAACCACAAAAATACACACACATACGTGAAATCACTTCAACACAGTCATGCACACACACTCTAAAAACCACGCTGACATAAGGAAAGGCCCACACACATGTTTAATGCCTCAGTCACACATGTGCAGCACCCACACCCCCGCACCGCCACACACACACACACATACACCTCCCTCATAATTATGCAGCTGTTTTAGCCCTTATCTCTACAGTGGAGTAACTCTACTTACAGAGCTGTTTTTTATTAGCGTACTAGTATAATCACAGTTCAGTGCTTTATAGTGTGTATAGATGGAACTGCTGCATTGTTGAGCTGGCATATGGTTAGTGTCTTGCTGACCTACGGACATATCTGCTCATCAAATGTCACAAGGGAAGAAGATTGTTCTGTTTTTGCTGGGGAGGAGAGTAGAATTGAGGAAATAAAAAGAGGTACCTAGAGAGGTACACAGTAGAATAGAGGAAGGACAGTTAAAAAGATGGTAAATATATTAAACAAGGTGAGGAGAGGGACAATTGGATTTGACAGGAGTTGAGAAGTTGAGCAAAGATGAGGAGAGCAGGGGAGATGAATGTAACCTAATAAGAACATTAAATAGGAGAAGAGAGGAGAGAAATACCTACAGAGGAAGGATGAGAAGGTGAGAAACAAAAGAGGATAGAGGGTAAAGGTGGCAAGTTCCCTCCTATTGCTTTAATGGATGGTAGGAATGGGCATATAAAATGGAAAGGAGTTTGGTATTCTAGAGGTACTGAAACATACATCAAACAGAACCAAGAACATTTTTTTTAAATATATGAAAAGAACACACGTTGCAGGCATTAAGATACATGTTTGTCCTCCTAGGTAAGTTTGACCGTGGCCAATAGTAACAATGGTGAATACAATTTGTGGCAAGTAAAACTGATTCACCACACAAAGCTTACAGTAAATGCACATACAGACACATGCTAATGGCAGTCAATTTGCCTTTAACCTTACTGCGTTTAACCCTAAGTTTTAGAAGTGTGATCTGTGTGGAGATAAGAAAGAACAGTAGTATGGAAGAGAAGAAATGGGAAGAGGCTTAAAAAGATAAGGACGGTGACAATATGCATTGTAGGCGTAACAAAGTTCTGCAAGTGCATTTTGCATTAAATGCAAATGCTCTGGATTCCTTCTCTAAGAATAATGACAAACAATACCAAGATTATACTAAGATGAAGCATATTTTTCAAAAGAAAATGAAATGGTGAATATATAATATATTATTTAATATTATATTTTGTATTGCTCAAAAGATTGTACCAATACTGATATTCACACTGAAAACATGTAGCTTTAAAAACATACAACCTAAGGCTTTGATTTCTTTTTAATGGAGGATTTCACTGACAAAACCATAACAGCAAATGTATTCATAAAACACAGTTGTAAAAATGTATGCATGCACCAGCTGACACATCATATGAATAGAGTATCACATTTTGCATCTTAGTGTTTCACAATTGGGGGAAAAAAAAGGAAAGTGAGACACACTGAGCTACCGCTCCTACATCAGCCTACTAAGCTTCTTTGTGTTGTAGAGGTGAATGACTCGGCAGATAAACAGCTGCTGATGGAAGTATTATACAGGCAGAAATACGTTATATTGAGAAAGAGGTACTTCCACAGATAAACAGCTGCAGAAACAGTGTGAAACCTGCAGGTATTGACGTAGATCGACAGTGTAGAAGAAGCAGCAGCCTCTCTGTGTCCTGTCTGGAAAGATGACATTCTTGACATTTTGTGCGTGAAAAGGTTCAATCTAGTTTTCAGCTTTGACAGCTAAAGTCCTGTGCATGTCTTTTAGGGATTTTAACAATTTCTTTACC
>JAUYWH010000014.1:14597742-14692741 GCA_034779795.1 Ctenopoma multispine | reverse complement strand
TTATTTCTCTGCCTCCAGCAGAGGGCGACACTGTGTTCAACCTCTGGCCCTGTGTGTGGTCATAAAAAATAAAATCTGTCATCTGAGTTTTTCTGAAGTAACATGTTTGTGACACAAGATGGAGCCATTTTATCTTTGTACTGTGAGTTTCATCAATACTACTAACAGGTACTCTTGTTGCTGTACTGCAAACACTGCTGTAATACTGTTGTTACTACTAGTACTGCAGTGCTACAGGATGTTATGGTCAAACAGACTTTTACCACAGGGCAATAATCCTAATCATCGCTGACTTCAAGCTGACTTCATTAGTTTCCTCTTCTGACAATAATGTGCAACAAACATTCTTTGTCTATTATTTATATACATTTTTCATAAAACTTTACATTTCCACTTAAACTTTACTGTGTCTTTTTTTGTTTAGAGCCGACATGGGACAGTTTTCTAAGAGTTATCTTACCTGATATATGTATATGTGTATATATACATATATATATATATATATATATATATATGTATATATATATATATAAATTATCTTTGAGAATGTAGTGTGTGTTAGCATTGTTTCCAGAATCATATACAGTAAAATATACAGTATCTATTATTCAGCTTCTCTTTGCAAACACAGCTGCTGATAGAGGGTTTATTTATCTTTCAGTCTGTCACTCTCAACAATAAATATGTAATTGAATTTAAATGAGGTAAAGACAATGAGTGCAGGTCTGAAGTCAGGTAATTTCAATGAGTCCACCAAGGTTGAATCAGCTCTAAGTGGAGCTTTCACATGACGTTGAACCTCGGTTTTAGATATAAGATGCATCATTAACCAGTAGCAAGCTATCTTGTCTGTGAAGATCTTTGAGAAAACACAGGAGTGCTTAAGTGAGAATTGCATCAAACATTATTGTCAAGTTAGCAACCAACCTATAGCTAACTAATACTTTTTTGTATCTGCACACAGCACATTTTCCATCAACACGCCTGTACCTCTCCTGTAGGTGTGTAGATGGCAGAAGCAGCCACCAGCAGTAGACTGAGTTGGAAACAGAGAAGGGAGTTAAAGTACAGTATGTGTTTATCCTGACACATGGCAACAGAACTGAGCACATCTCCCAACCTACGGCTTCTTTTATAGTGTCTCTCAAACTCTCCTCTGGTCCTCTCTGCAGTGAGTCAAAATGTTTGATATGAAACAAATGTCTTTGTGAGATGTTGACATTAAAGTTACTGACTCCATACTTCAAAGACATACCTCTAGGGCCTGTGAGGAGTTCTGATATATATTGCCAGGATGAGGGCATACCCTTCTCCTAACACAGTCTTTGCTTAAATGGGGCCATACTCCGAGGAACTTATAATTTTAATGTTTTGGTGGATAGCCATCAACATATGATAAATGTAATGCTGGCCAGTCCGGTCCAGCTGACAAGACTTAACGTCCACATAACATGACCTGAAAGCCTGAGGATCTTCGCCAACTCTTCTAATATAGCACTGAAACCAGTCTTTCTTGTTTTCAGGAGAACAAATATCAGACATTTTCTCTCAGTTAATCACTTTATCTTCTTCCTATGTAATCGTTTGTTTTGAAGGAAACATAATCTTATTGTAAATATGTTGTGATTATGTATATGGGAATGAATGAAGTGCTGCATTCAGTAATAATAACTTCCACAGAGGTGTTTGGGATAAGTGGATGGCATACATTATACATTATACAGATATCTTTGTAATGATTCAAGTCAGAGATGAATTGTTGCAATGTATTTCAGCTAAGTTCAACTTCTATGTGTACTTAAAATACTTATGGTAAAACATTACTGGTGTGAAGAGGTTTCTTGTAAAGCAGCTCAAGAGCATTTTCACATAGTCCATTTTCAACCAATTAAAATCATTCATCAAGTAGGCCTACACAAAAGGGACTAACATGTTTTTCACTTTATGACTTTATTTCAAGTATTAAAGTGAAAAACACGTCAGTATACAAAAGAAATATTTAACCCAGATCGCTCTGCATTCCACTTGTTTCCTTAATTTTGAGTAAGATGTTGAGTAATTGCACATTGATGTAAAGTTCTGGAGTCAGTTTAAAGCCATAGGTCAAAGGTTTTGCCTCGTCTTCTGCTGTGCCTTGGTGGCCAAAAACACTTCAAGCTTTTAGGAGTAGGTCATGACTAGGTTATTAAATTTATAATCCATAAACTTGACTAAACTAAACTACTCAGCTCTGCCTTTAAGTCAATAGACACTTTTTAGGTTTAAGAAGCTGACTTGTGCAAACCACTTAAGCTCAAAGGCTACTGTTCTGTGCTTGAACCTTGAGTCTTGCACAGACCAGAGAAGAATAAAATCTGTTTCTTAACGAGAGCCTTTGGAAAACATAAGCAAAAGAGAAAAAAGACATGTTTTCCATCATGCCATTTCATTTTGTTACCTCTTTGCTCTTTCTTTCTCCACTTTCCCTCTTCCTCTGTCCCAGTCTGTTTCTTATCTTTTATCACTCCCTTTGCTTATTATATCCAGCTATAATGTTCAATAAAGCAGAAATGCAATAAAACATAATATTAAAAAATGGCCATGGAAGAAGAGGTGGAGAGAGCCAGAGAATGAACATAAGGAGGGAGAAAGGAAGAAGTATTTTCTCTTTGTGCTCTGGGGAAAGACAAGCACGTAAACACGTGTGCGCACACACACACACACACTATACCTACCAGAAGCACTCAAGTCATTTATGAAAACAAAAATATTTTTCAACATGGGAAATGAGATGATGTTTTTTTCTCCCTCTTCCTCCTCTTCTTTCTATGTCTGTCTATACTTCCTTCTCCAACTCCCCAGAAACACAGTGTAGGGCTGTAGTTTATCATTAGTTTGTTTCCCTCTTCCTTCTCCATATATTCTTTATCTTTAACTGCCCATGTATTCCTTTCCCTCACAAACTTTACATTTTCTTACTTTGTTGTTGATCATTTATCTTTTTTTAAATCTTCCTTTGAATATGTATTTATTTCCTAGCTATTTTCTCTAGTCATATTACTTACGTTTGATCATTGGGTCGCAACACATATCTGTGCATACATGCACAAACTCGCACACGCAGCCTCCAAGAAATCCAGGGATGATCCCTAGCTCTCACTAAGAATGTCAGACTCCCCATTAAACCGTGAGACAGAGGACCCCACAGCAACACTTACACACTAACAGGCACACACACTAAAAAAATATATGTTCTACATGCACAAGTCCTAAAAGAACCTGAAGAGTGGGAAACTTTTTTGTACATGTAAAGTGCTTTTTTTGTTAGGTTATATATTTACTTTCTGAACTAAAAAGTTTCATACTGCAGCTTCAACATCACTGTTCACTGCTGTATGTGAGAGAATACAAAGTGATGTATTGCTGTGCACATGTAAGAAAGACAATAATAAAGAGAATATATTAAGTATATTAAGTCACTTAATATCTTTTTAGCAGTGTGAACTTAGTCTGAAGCACAACTGTGCTGGAACAGCAGTGGATTTTATGCTGCGTTTGACCTGTAATAGCACTGAAATACTGGATCATAAAAACTATAGCTTAAGGCTAAATGTGAAATCTACTGTACTGTATGTTACATATTTCATGAAGAACACTTCTCAACATGACATGTTGAAGCCTGAGGGCAGCAAAAGTCAAAAGAAAGAGAAATGAGCAAAAAAAAAAAAAAAAAAGAAATGAAAATGTAGTATATATTGAGTATACTGAATTAATTTAATGTTGTGTTGTCTTAGGGGCTATAGCTACAGTAGATAAATGTCCATCCGTTTGCATTAGTTCATTTCTGATTGGTGAATCTAGGCATGCAAGCAATAAGAGAAGACTTCCAATGGCTGAAAGCCAGCTTGGAACTGGCTAGAAACGGAATGGCAGTGAAATGGCCTTCAGGTGAGAGCAGTAATTCTGAGCTGCTGGGAATATATGTTTCCAACAAAATACATTTTGAATGCAAATTAATAGTGTGTAAATGTCATTTACTTTAGCTCCTTTCAGTATTTACTTAAATGTGTTTTGATATTGAATATTCATTGATTGAGGGGGAAAACAAACAGAAACCATAAGAAACCCCAGCATGAATAAATAACAAATAGAATGGCTGAATTAATCATATATCACAGCACTAATCCAAATCTTTTCCTGTAATTTGGACACGCTTTAACTATAAAGTTAAACTAGAAATATTTAAAATAATGGAGTCAGAGGAAAAACTGTGACAGATAGAGAGTATGAAATACAATCTTTTCATTTATAGCCCTTATTATTAAGTCCCAAATGTCACATTGTTGCCCTTGAGTTTTTCATTTCCACTTCTTTGATTTATGATGAAAATAAAGAGGAAAAGGACAAATTGTCCACTGGCAGTATGAAAAGTTTCCACTGGAAAAGAAAGGTAAATGTATGAAAGTAAATTTATGCTACACTATTAATGATACTGCAAAGAAATGCAAAGACAAAATGACAGAACGTGCTGCTCTGGTTCTCATGTGGAAAATGTCTTTGAGAAAGACAAGTAACTTTCTCCACTCTTCTTTCACCTTGTCAGGTGTTTCCTCACCAAAATATCGACAACATTAGCAGGTTACTAAAATAGCTAAAAGCGACTCACTACTTTAGAAGCAAAGGAAGAAGGGGTGTGGCATAATTATTATGCTGAAAACTCTCCTAAAAACCCCAAGCTTTCTTAAACCAACATGCTTTTTATGCTTCAATCGAATATACACAGGACTACGCCTTTAAACTCTTGTCTATGTTGTGACAGTCCTCTCTTTTCTTTCCCCACCGTCCATTCCAACCACCTGACTGCAATTTGCTTTCTGGTGAGAAATGTAACGCTTTATTCACTTAAAAAAATGTTGCATCGGATCATAATCCATCCAATGCATTATGTTATGTAGACAAAACCCAGTCTTGTGAAAATTATGTTCCTACAACTAGCGAATGTAATCTTATAATGATCATGCTGGGAAAAGAAAAAAGGGATGTTGTTAATTGCACGGTATATTTATATTAATATTAATAGGGAACATAAGGTCATTATGTTAATAGAAAAAATAATTGTGTTGCACTTACTTTCTCCCCAAAAGCATGTTTGTGATTTCAGTTTAGTTGTATCGAAACATAATTTTCAGGAGGGTTTTGTAGACAGGGTTCAATAAGTTGGTAAAAAATGTTATTGCATAAAAAAATGTATTTTAACAGCAAATGTCATAATTCACATTCAGCCATCTACCTACCTCAAACCTCTACTAAGTAGTTTAATTTGCATAGATTTAGCCACAGCAAAACCTCAACAAACCTTTCCCCCTGGGTTAAGAATGACAATTTGCACAAATCTTTTGGATTCCTCTTCCTGGACACACACATACTGTAAACATTTTCAACTATGTGCACAGCTGTTCCATGGTCTTTTTGGTAATATCAAAATATCCGTGCCCTGTATGATATTTTTCACTTTTGACATATATCCGTAATGTCAGATTTTATTTGTTATATGTCTGGGCTGCAATGTGATAAACCATTGCTGAGGTTTAACAACACACTTCCTGTCTGTGTTCATTTTGCCTTGAAAGATGCCCACACAAATGCACATACACACACACGCACACACACCAAATAACAGTGAGCTACACAGCACCAACTAGGGAGTTGTTATGTAATATGCCATATATCAAAGTCTCCCCTTGAGCGACTTCAGGGATAATTGATACAACAAAGGATCACACTGCATGAGACTCACTCTGAGTGACTCCTAAATCACAAGAACTGATTTACCAAGTTTGCCCGCTCACTCTGAAACCTGATTATTCAGGTTTAACAGGGGTTGTGTTTTTAGCAGACACAATGCACCACATACTAGGACAGTATTTAGTTTGTGTACACAACAAAGTTATTATTAAAAATGTCATACGGTGAAAACATTCAAGTCTGATGAAGATGTTATTGTTAGTGTGAAAACCACCAGCATAATGTGTCTTTTGATAAATAGATATTATACCATAGTGACTGTGTAAATTGTCAGTATCTGCTTACACCTTATAAAATAAAAGGTCAAACCTCTCTACACAGGAAAGAAATGCTAATCAATCTGCACAATGCTTACATCTTCTTCAAAATGTATTTGCCAGTTCTAATTAGTTAAATGTAATTTGCAAGGGACATAATTAATAGGTCACTGCACTGGTGAACAGAGTGATGCCTTTTTTTTTTACTACAATCAAAAAAACCATTAACCTCAATACATGGTCTCATGTATCCTCAACACCCTTCAATTAGATTGTAATAATTTTTTTTGGCACCTGAATTGTGAATGTTAAATTGACACAGATGAGTTGAAATTTTATAGATCTGACTGCTCTGGATAATAGATGAAATACTGATAAGTACTAAGATATAATGATTTTATGATTTTGAAGCAATACTCACTTTATGCTGCAGATATCTGAATCTTATAATGTTTACTATTTTTTTATCACTGTACAATCACAGTCACAACTCAAGTCATACTTTGCTGATTTTTAACGCTGACAACCCTCTCCATATTGTGTTATTTTGTATGTTAATGATTATACAAGTCTTGTCAGAAAGACGCGCATGGCGAGACTTTGCAATTAAACTGAAATTTAAATGGATTTTTTACAGCAAAAAAGTTGTCTCAAATGTAGAACTTTAGCAAAATTAATATATGCAGTGGAGAGCTCAACATGAGGACAGTGTGTAGAAAAGTGCAAAATATAATTTGCCGTTACATGCTGACCAAACCTGACTCTGTGTCAGCCACAATTAATCATGAATAATTAATGATGTCACCCCTGTTGAGGCACCTGCAGAAAGTGCGCACAGAAGCTCTCACTTTGGAAATGTTCATATGGATCTTTTTTCTGACAGAAGGCTATTGATATTTAATAAACAGCTGGAAGCTACAAACTAAACTTAAGTGGACTTAAAAGGGGTTTACAGGGTGACTGAGGAGACACTTTTGGTGAGTCTCATTCATCTTATGTTCTGTAGACTCAAAGTAATAGTTATTTTTATGGACATTTCAGTTTTCAATAGATGTGAAAATGTAGAATATATGAGGCAAAGCTTGCTGTGATTTTGGTGAATGTGTGCCCTTCATCCACATAACAAAGTATTAAGTTTTCTCTGCTTTATTGAGCAACACTGAAACGCAGAGAAAAGTTAACATCGAGATGCTGACGGCAACAAAGGCAGAGAGACTGGTCTCAATCAAGAAAATATGTTTAACTTTCTATTTATGGGTTACTAAATATAGTTTGACATTATATTGATTTGTAATACATTGTAATTCTAAAATATCTTATCACCTCATATAGTCTTACCACACAACGGAGTGCAGAATGAATAGAAAAAATGCACCCTATTGTATAAAACTTTTAAAATGTTGTTGTAGACCCTGTTTGCGTGTCAGAAATAATCTCAGCAACCTAATTATCTACTGTCAGTCCTCAATTTCACTGTGGCTAGAAAATATAGTAACATAAACCAGTTAGGTGTTTCCTTTAATCCCTTAACCCCATAATAGTGTTGGCGACATGCTGAAACCCCTGTGATACTGTTGCCACAGCAGTAGACTCAGCATTGTGTTTGGTTAATGAGTACACGGCTGCTTTGATCCCCTAAGTGTTAAGCATGAAGACACACATAAATACAAATACACAGGCGTGCGCGCACACACGCAAACGCACACACACACACACACACACACACACATAAAGGGGCAGTTTTTTTATTGATAAGTGTTCTGTGTGTGCCTAGGGTATATTACATCAGCCCAGCTATTAATCAGCATAAATATAAAACTACACACATACACATGAAAGCCTCAGCAGAATGTGACCAAAAAAGCAGCCTGCTGTGTTATGCCCTGGAGTATATTTCAGTAGGAGCCATATTAATCAATAAATAAACACAGTCACCCGCTGGCAAGGGGGACAGCAGACAGGGTTGAATCAGGGCTATGGTGTGTGCATGTTTATGCATTTGTGTTCACGCATTTGTGTCATTTTTTTTTTTTTTTTTTTTTTATCTACACTTAGGGAAGCAGATTTGATGCATTGGAATTATATTGGAACTACAGTATAATACTTTACTATCAAATAATAATGATTTATATTTGATGGTTTTACACATTTGATACTGCAAGTTAACTTCACTTTATATGCGTCTTGTGCTGTTACAGCCTAAAGTGGATTAGATTCGGTGGAATTTATGACTTCATGTCATAATGTTGTTGTTTTGTTTTTTTTTGTTTCTTTATTTTTTAATTCAGTAAATGATGAAACATGGTCAAATAAGTAAACCTCAGTGAAGTAACACATTACTTTAATTAAAGCATGTTTTGAATAGCTTTGAAATTTGAGCGCAGTGTGCAGGTTGTTGTTAACCATCTCAATTGAACTGACAGCATTTAAAAGCGAACACACAATGTGTAACTTATTTTGAACACAGTGTTTTTAAATTCAGCCATAGTTTAATGCTAGATACTATGTCCTTTAAATTTACAAAATGTCATGCAGATATTGGTGATAAACTGAAGTTGTGTTTCCAACTAAACATTCCTGGGTCAAAGTCCCTTAGGGAGGAAACTGATGTATCAAAATCATGAATTGGCTGCTTTTTATGTTTTGCTTGCAGTTTGTTGGCCCATCACTCCTAATGTCTCATGGGCTGCTTTGTCATTTTTGTGATAAACAAACAAAACTAAACAACTCCTATATTCATATCTACACTTACTATTAAATAACATGTTGTCAGATCAGATTAGATAAAATCAGTATTTGCTGGTTTTACTTCTGAGAGCCAATAACTTGTAACACTTAAAGGCATGTCGTGCTGTGTCATCCTCTCTTAACACTGCAGTGCTATAATTCCCTCAAGCAAAGTCTGCAGGATTCTGAAGTCCTGGAAAGATTTCATAGAGGACTCACAAAGTCCATGAGGGATCCCTCAAGCACTTACTAATTTTACCAAGTACATCCTTGGGCTTGTATCAAAGTCTGTGAGTCCAGGAGCGTAGACATGGGGGCTGAACTTGTTATGATGAACTGACAGTTTAGCTGCGACCTGTGTTTTTCAGAACTTGCCAGTCTTGCTTACAGATATTTTTATTCTGTGTCCAATAGCTTTCAATCACTAGTTGAGCAATATGCAATGTGACAATTAAAATGACATTGATAGTGAAAATTGGAGGAGAGTAATTTGACTTGAGGTATGCCTTGAGCATTACTTAAACCCCTTCCTTTTTGCAGGTTGATGCTGTAGGTACCTAAAAAGACCCATATAATGAATACCAGGCACAAAATGAGTTGTATGTTTACCTGCTCTAAACAGATTTTTTCCATGACTCATCATCAGCTGCGTCATATTACCAATTACAGTCATTATCAAGCTGTCTTTGTGATCTTTTGAACACAGTGTTTTTAAATGTGTGCCTATATTTATGTTTGTTTGTTTTTTTTTACTTTCTTGTTTTATTTTGGTCTGATGACTGTAAGCCTTTGAGGCAAACTGGACTGAAGTCAATATGTATTTGTGTAACAGCTACATTACACTTGTTTCTATCCACAACAACAACAATGTGCACAGATCCTAAATTCTAAATGTCACAGTTAGCTGTTTGTGACCATATTGTTGTTCAATAATAAAATGTGACGTAAGTTAAGATCCTGTCTTAATTTGCAAAAAAAAAAAAAGCAGAGACGTAATTCATAGGTAAATAAGGATCCTGTATCACAAAAACATCATATACATCATATGCCTAAATGACCATAGCATGCAGCAACCTTGCTCCAATTCTGCTGCCATGGAAAAATATGTTGCCTTGTTCATTCAAAGAAAAAAATGCCTGTGAACATAGTCTACCAAGCATTTATTATTATGATTATGATTATTATTCTAAATCTCGCGTTGCCTAATCCATCCACTTAGTGATCCAGTGTGAATCTAAAGCTTTGCATTTATCATCAGTTAGTGGTTTATGGATAAAAACAGGTGCTGAAATGATGATTGGAGTTTCGCAAAACACCTGTCACAATCACGAAAAAGAAGATCTATCACAACAAGCTTTTCAGAACAATTTATTCATTAATCTTATAACGTGCACAGTATCTTTCAGGATAAAAGCAGGTTACTTGTCTGACTTAACCATGAACAGCAGTCAGTGTGCAAAGGATAATTACTTTGGCACTAACGAAAAATATAAAACGTACAAATTCATTTTGCATTTGTGAAACAAGTGACTAGGTCTAATCTGCCTTTTGGGAAGGCTAGGACGCCATATCTCACAAGATATCAAGTCCAGCTGTTAAGAGTTTTAGAGGAAAATATCTGATTTTCACAGCCAATAATATTCTCCTGAAATTTAGCCAGTGATTTAGGTAAGCTACCAATCTTCTCAGAATTAGGCAGATGGCAACTTTGCCATTCAGTTTTAAGCATCAATGTTTTGTGTTATTATTTCATTGTAGAGCTGCACATTTTTATTTCATCCATTCAACTAACAGGGCTTGTTGAAGATTAAAGACGATAGACTTGATACTTTTAATGTGTATATGAATCTGGACAGGTTTGTAAAACCAGATTTTCAAGTGATTATAACACACAGATCTTAATGGAAGTGGTAGGTTTCCATTCCACCATTTTGCAAATGTTCTATATTCTTTTTAAACCTTTAAAGTGAAAGCTGAGACATGACACTTTAATGCTATTTATTTACTTTATCTTGAATATAATTTGCTGAAGCAAGGAGCCTGCAGAAAGAAAATGTGTCTAAACAATATGTATGGTCTGCACTGTATGTACAGTGATGTGACAAACTTAGGCTCCATTTGTGTGGAATATTTCCTGATGTTAATCTATCCTGTCCCACGCAAACAAAGCAAAACAAAACAACGCTTGATAACAAAAGTAGATGCAAAGCTAGGCCCAAAAGGCACAGTTTCTGCCTGTTGGGGGAATGGTTAGTGTAATAATGAAAATGAAAGAGGGTTACGTCTATGGGGAGAAAAATAGAAATGGAGCTGAAAGAACAGGGACATAAAATAGTTGCAAAAAATGAAGGTGTGTTGGAGAATAGGGGACTGGGAAAATGGGACTGGGCGGAGGAGGAGAGGAGGGAGGCGGTGAAAACTGAAGGGCATGAAGCCAGAAAAGTAGATAGACTAGAAGGGGAGGGAAGAAGAAAGGAAGCACCAAAGGACATAGATGAGTGGCAGAACTTATGAGATGGATAGGTGAAGAAGAAGAAGAAAATTTTAAGTGGAGAAATTGAGAATTAAGGGAGAGGAGAGAGGGAATAGAAAAGTGCAGAAGAAAGAGAAAGAAAGTAATGTGAGGTGGGAGTCGAACAATTCTTTCAGTTAATATACTGTAGCAGGCAGTGTGCTGTTCATTTGTGTATGTGTGTGTGTGTGTGTGTGTGTGTGTTACTCACTTCAAAGCAACTAAGCTTGTAATAGCAGGTATTCTTCCACTGTATTCTCCTTCTCTCTTCCTCCCTTCTAACCGAGTGTCCCTCCTTCCCTCTTTCTCCGCCACTGCTGCTGCAGTGACCAGTGAACAACCTTGCTGAGGAGCATTTCAGCATCAATAATAATGAGGGAGTGTGAGGGAGTAAGAGTGAAAAAGAATCATAGTGTTCCCTCCCTGTGGTCTATAAGGGAGTACAGCGCACACACACACGCACACGCACACACAAAATGCTTGCTGTAGGCCTAATACTTAAAGTGCATGTCAGGTGTGCTTCATCAATACAAACATCTTTTGGGTAAAGTCTGTAAATATAAATGTGAATTGCTTCAGAATGAAGGAGACTAATTGCAGAAAAAAACAGCAGGACGACCAAAAGGGAGCAGAAGAAAAAGTGGGGGGTGTTGACAGGTATTGTAACCAGGGCGTCACCAAGTGGTCAGCCAGTGACAATAAATGTCACATAATTCATAATTATGAAAACTATTCTGTATCAGCATGTCTTCCAACCAAGAATAAATGAAAATGAAAAAATATGCTGTGGGCTTTTTGGCCAGCAACCCAAACTGGATCCCATCTCATAAAAATACTCTTTGGGGGGCACAGCTTCTGTTCATTTAGAAGGAAAGCTTGTAACTGATCTATGAAAATGACTCCCAAACACATGTATTAGTTTACTGTCTCCCAGTGAGCCTATTGTACTGAGCTTTCAGGACTCCTGGGAATTCATGATGTATTTCCTTGGGTCAAATAAACCATGTTTGCTGCCTCGTGATACATTTTGATAAGTTACTCAGTGGACATTGGTTTAGGACTAAGGGTATTAAAAGTATAAACTGTAGAACAGGTACACTAATATCATCCATCATGTTACAAATTGCACTTAGAGCCCAGTTCAGAATAATTTCTTATCCAGTATTTTATGGATGCCAAGGTTTTGGTCTCTGTGCAAAGTAATGCTCTGATTTATTAACGAAGAAGTCTGGCAATATTTACTTCATATTTTTCTTATTGTCAGCAAATCCCACTGAAAGACAGTGTGTTGAAAATCAACACATTGATGCTACTAACATGCACTGCAGTGTAAGTACTATTATTTACTCCAGTTTGATTAATGTTTGCTAAAAGCTGCAGTTCTTTTCACTCTTAAAGCTGAAAGTATGTATTTGTTATTTTTCTTTACCAGGAAAAAAAAAAGGCTTCACACAGCCTTTGCAGTGAAAGAAACACCGCAGAGCAACAGCTTCTGTCTTTCATCCAGCTTTAGGTACAGTATTGAATGCGCCATTTGAGTTGAGTGTCATACACATGCTGCAGTAGCTGGACAGGAGTAGGAGGAAGACTATACCAGAATGTGTCTGAAATGTCAACATACACTACCAGTCAAAAGTTTGGACACACATAGAAATGAACATGTTTTTGAAAGAAAAGCATATTTTATGTCAAATTGATCAGAAATACAGTGTAGACATTGTTAATATTGTACAGTAGCTGGAAACAACAGTTTGTAATAATATTATATTGATATTAATAAATGTACTATCCTGTGATCAGCAAACATTATTACTTTATTTATATATATGTAATTATTTATATTACATTTATAGTCTTCTAGCACGCTATGTTTACTACTGCAAATGTATTCATTTAAAAGAAGAAGTGATCATTAGAAACCCTCTTCCTATGATAACACAGCTGATGACATAAATGTTTTTTATGAAAACATGGTACTTCCTGTGCGTGTCCAAACTTTTGACTGGTAGTGTAGCTCACTAATAAGTGCAGCAAAAAAAGAAAAACACTGCATGCATGATTGAATGAGATGTCAAGTTGCAGAGGTGGACATTTTACAATTAGAACATCTAGATAGAAACACTTGTCACTGTACATCGTAAGCACTCATGGACTTGACGTTGCGTGCCTTTGAGTCATCTTATTATATTTAACTCACTCAAAACACTAATCAATATTGAGTTTAAACATCAGGGTGTTAATTTTAACCCAAACAATGATATAAAACATTTCCAAGGTTTCTCAATGTGCAGTTCTGTTTCAGTCAAACCACACATACTGCCTCATGATACATTTTGACATCCATTAGCATCACAGTGATGTATCCAATGAATGAGTCCATTAGGTTTGCTCCTTCTTGTTTTTCATTTCCACATATATTTTCATAACTGCAAATTAATTTTGTGGCCAAATGGAGGAACATGTAAGTCTGTGATGGCGGAGCGCTCGATTGAGACTAAATGTTTAATGTTCTGTGTGTGCGTGTGTTGGGGATGAACGTGTGGTGTCTATTAGGCCGCCACTGCTCTTCATTTTCTACATTATTAATCAGTCAGTAAAATGGCTTTCTATAAATCTCACAGGGAATTATCTTGCTTTGCTCATTACACCATAACACATATGCAAAATTGTACTTGTTACATACTTGGGAGCGCATGACAAATGACATTCCAAATGATTACATAAAGGTACAGTATGTGGGAATTAAAATGTGCATTTACTGAGAAGCATGGTAAAAAAAAATAGATTGCAGTATGTCAAACCTCAGCAGGCACCCTCATTTAATTTAAAACAATTTGCAAATTATGCTGTTGAAATATTAATGTTAAATGAGAATCATGTTGGTTGTTTAACATGTACTACATGTTTAGTAGATATACACTTTTTAGCATAAATCAAAAACTGTGACTGCCTTGAGATGACTTTTGTTGTGATTTGGTGCTAAACCAATAAATTGAATTGAATTGAATTGAATTGACTTAACATCACTCCTCTGCACTCTGGAAGCCATTCATCAAATCCTAAGTCTGATTACCACCTAAACAGCACTGAGCAAGTGATCTTTCACTTGTTTCCTTCCATATTATTTGATATAAAGTGGCATAAAAAGTAGGGTATGGACAGGATGCCCTGGAGTCTGAATACTGGTAATCGTGCAGTAAAGCCAGCTATTATTTACTTGACTGCTGACAGAGATAGATAGCAGGGAAAAGAGTTGAGGGTAACAAGACACAAAGGCCCACATCTCTAATTGAATTGAGGGTGTTACAATCACAACATGTGCATCTTATGTACTGCTCAGTACTGAAGAAAAACCCTCTGTGGCAAAATACTATGAGAACATAAAATTCAGCAGAGCAAAATCTAACTTATACTTTGCAAGACTTCAGCTCTTAATGGTTGCATTTAGCAAGATAAACTCTTGAATTCTGCCATCCACTGCCCACACGGATCAGCTCAGACTCTACAAACATACTTATTTTTGAAGGTCTTGTCAATCATTTCCTTCTCTGGATTTGTTGGCGTATTAGCTTGCTTACTATAGCAAAAGCAAAGCCTCTATGACTTCTTTTTTATTGACAAAGAAAACAACACAAGTGCTGTTTGGAGAAAGGAGAGGAAAATAACACCAACATGCACTTGAGGTATCAAATGTCAATAGTCTTTTTACCTAGAGGTGAAAATCCAGTTATCTAACCACTAAACAGTTTAATTCATGTTGCATCCATTAAAGATTATTTATTTCTTGAGGAGACATCACAGTGCAGATATGCATCTCAGTATGAAGTGTTCTCCCCTCCCTTTAGTTAGGCACTGATCATTTCCATTACAGTTTAACATCAGCTCTGTTCAAAACAATGCTGTGCCCGAGACCGATAGTGGAAGTAGTGGAAATGCAGTATCATCATTTTTGTCAACATGTAGTAAGTGTAAAGTTCCCATTATGCTGTATTTCCTCTTGAGTTATTACAATAAGTAATAATAATCTTTTAATAATTAATGAATGTAATAGAGTCATAAATGATGATAGCATTAACTAATGCTACAAATAAATATATATGTATATATATTTATATATACATATATATTCAATTTAGCAATTTTCAGACAGACACTAGTGAAATCTTGTGTGACACAAGTTGTGGTGATAATAACAAGTCTATGCACATTTAATTGGTATGAACAAGATCCAAATGTACAGCATGCAGCCATAATAAGAAGGAAGCAGATTTGAAAGGGAAAGAGTACAGTATTAGAGAAAGTATCATAATAATTTAGTAACTGAAAGACACAATATGATGTGAAAAAAATATTATACAAGAAAAAATGACATCAAACAGAAGGACAAGCCCAGACCAGCTACAGATGCTTTGTGTTATTTCCATGCATACTGAGATTATTTGTTATTCATCCAGCAACTTAGATCACTCTCAATAAGCACTTCAGTTAAATGGAGTGCTTAGCAAAATATCGGTCATTATTCTTCTCCATGGAAACCATGGCACTTGTAGTTTTCCATATTTCACCAATTTGTCTATTAAAATTAAAAGAAAATAAAAATCTCTCAATTTAGTCAAGCCTGAAAGTAGCATTTGCCCTGTCTAGTGTATAATGTAGCCATACAAGCTCATTATAACACCAATTATTAATAATTGGAGTCTTCTTTTATATGGTGGGATGTCTCATACTGTATGTAATTCTAGAATGTACGACCTTATTCTCCAGGTCTATGAAAATCATTACAATCTGAGTCTTCATTTGTTTTGCCTCCAAAGATAATTCTCAGATAATATATATTATAATTTTTACATTTGATTAATAAGGTTTGGCCATAGATCCAGTTAGTGAAAGAAAAGTTTAAATGGTGGGGGGTGAGTCTGTGGTATGCTAGATCACCAAGATATTCTGTTTCATTTGATGTTGAATTCTGATTAGTTGTTTGTTACTGTGGATTAAAACATTGTCACAATGTGGAATTGTGATTCACAATATATGGGGGTTGTTTATAAAACAGCCATAATCTATTCCAGTTTTGGCTGTAAAACTAAATACTGTCATATGCAGACATTAAGCACTGTGATTTGATTCAAAACATTGAAATGTGACACCCCTGGCTTTTAGGGCTGAAATAAAAATCACCCCAAACGCCTGGCAAAAGGTTGGGGGTTGGTTTAAAATTTGGGCATTGCTGTAACAGCTGCTCATCCAGGAGTGAAGTGGAAAATGGTACAAAGATGCTCAGATGTTTGTTTGTGACTGGTTCTGTGGCCTTGACTACAGGCTGGCATGATCATCCCCTCCAACATTCATTATGTAGAAAAGTCCCTTTGTTGTCTTCCTTTCCACCTGATGCACTTCACTGAATCATAGGCAGCAAAAATCTATCCTGTAACACTAGATAGACTCAATTTACACTCAGCGGTTACATTTCATGTATTGCTGTGAGGGAGGCTTAACATTGGGTCATTGCTGAGTGAAAGACACATTTAAAACGTAAATATGACCACAAAATGTCCATGAAATAAATAAATGCAAGCTGAATGTGTCAGAAACAGATACTGATGAATAACGGTTTGATCTTGGTTTCTTTCCTGGAGAAAGATTTGATCGATTCTTAGTTACTGTCCCCAGGAGAACAATACGGGTCCACTGTCTGTGAAGGTATAGATTATGCCTGGTGCAAAGATAGCTTTAAAACAACTACACTTTAAGTTTACCTGGCCTTTGTGGGTTAGAAATATTGCTCAATAGTATACAGTATGTATAATGTTGATTCTCCAGATTGTTAGAGGTACAGTCGGTGTAAAGGTAAAGGAAGGCAATAAAATCAACAGCACAGATCTACTATACAATTGTAAATAAATGCAAATTGCATGTGTGCACATGGTGCAGCAGCAAACTGTAATTAGACTGACATTATGATTGATCTGCTTACAGGTTACAGTGTGGGAGGTCTTGATAGTGAAAGCCTCAACATGTGGTCTGTTTCTTATCTGAAGATGCTTTCCATGAATTCCAGTGCATATCCTCACTCATCTTTTTTTTTTACCTCCACAGTTTACTAAAATGATTAGTAAATTATGCCACATAGTATAAGTTAAATACTTACACATTCAAGATGAATTAGATGTTTGTTTTTTTTCCTCATTTCCATCGTTCATTTCTCCAAGTTTGGTCAGGTTAAAATCTGTCTTTCAGACCATCTTTCGTTGCCCTTGTCTTTGCCTTCCTGAGATCCATAAAAATGACATTACCTTAAACTAGAGATCCATTAGACTTTATTACTCTATTATGAGCTCTAATCCCTCTGGCCTCGTCATTGACAAAAAGTCAAACTACAAACACATTTGCACCTGGACAGAAAAATCAGGCTAGAGCAACAGTGCAAAAGAACAGCTCCCAGAACAATGATTTACATAAAACACAGACACACATGCACACACACTTAATACTCGAGGACTAGACAATGATTCTAAGACTGATAAAAAAACAAGCATGTGCAAACACACAAATTACTGTACATAACAATATGAAGACACCTTTCAGTAACATATCAAGGGACTAAGTCGACCTAGACCTAAGTGATATAACATTTAAATAGATAACGGAAGCTGTGTATTCAAGTGTCAATAAATACTAAATTGATTTGTCCTTGTTTCTTTGATACTCTACAGTTGTGATGCTACATTGGACACTTTACTTACACATTGTGCAGTCGGATGCAATTCACGTTTGACCCCAAAAATGCCTTTCTAATATAAATTACTAATAAAAGAGGCCATCGAGGAGATACTCCTGAGAGAAGATTATGGCCTACTGCAGGGAATGTTATGCTTTAGGGTATAACAACAACACTGTTCACAGTAACCTGCATAAAGACCCTGAAATTAATCCCACTCCAACAGACGTTGCTGTCCCGGCATATGCCAAAAAAATTTAAAATCTGCAGAATCATCACCAACATCAAAGTAACTTCAACATAATGCGTTGTGATGAAAATATTAATTTAACATTTTGCACATTTTAAATCTTATTTACATGTGTTATCATGGTTTCATATGTAAACTTAACTTGAAATGTCTATTTTCAATACTGTTATGTTCATTGAGGAACAAATTATTAGTAAATATGCTAAGTATTATTAGTATTATAGTGTTCTTACTGGACTTGTGGATTAGTCCACAATTACAATGCCTGTATTGCATCTGCATAACTCAGAATTAGAGGAGTTAAAAATCCACACAAACGGATATGCTAAAGCAACACATCCTCAATACACTCCTCTTGGACATTTGTTTTATTGAGTTCACAGCAATGAATCTGCCTTATACAGTATACATTATGCATAACACAATGCTGATTTGTAACAGAAAAATACAATTTCTTATCAAAGAAATACAGTAAGTACGTGTGTCTGAAGCTATTACTTAAACCATTTTTACATGCTCAGTAGTTTCTTGTGCTCCACTGCTTATGTGTCTCAGCTGGTCCAGCATTAAATAGCAGTCCATTTAAATTCACTTAAATGCATCTGTGCTCATTTACATCATCAGTATTAGCAAATATGCCACTTAGCTAAAAAAACATTTGGCTAAGTAAATAAGCCCCATAGAGTCACACATAGAAAACACTTAACCTCTGTTATTCATCATTATGAGCAAAGAGCTGGCATGTTCAGTAAGTCAGTGCTCAGCCTGCTTTTATGGTCATTAAAATACTATAATGTGTAAATGCAATAGTTTCAATATCTCATTATACTCACTGTTTTCCATAAAAGATTCCTGTTATGCAGCATACATCAAGTTAAAATGTTCCCTCCAAAGCATGACTGAAAATGGTAAAGTGCTGTTTGCAAAGATGATTAATTTAGATAGAAATCACCAAATTAGTTTGTTGTTGAACATCAAAGTCTCTGTGGAGAAGTTTATCATTTTTAATTACACTGTAAAACCAACTTTTCATGTAGAGTGAATTTGATTGATGTAGAGTGAATACCACTCAGCTGAAGAAAGAAGTTGTCTCAGTCAGATATCCAGGAAGCTCCTTTAATCTTGTAAGTCACTTCACAGATGGATGTTGTTACTCAGTTCTGTAGTTTGTATAGTAAGGGTGTTTATCCCGAAGATGAAGAAACCGGAGCAGGTAGGGATATACGATGGAAAACTGATTAGAATGTATGTATAGCTTTCACAACTTTAATCATTTTTCCTGGGAATCAGAAACAGTATTAAGTCTTAATATATCAGCTATTAACCTGTGGATTAAAAGGGAAAAAAATGCTACATTTTTGTTTTTCTTATTTTTTAATCACCCACCAGCTCTCTCAAACTGTGCTAAAACATTTAGTCTAACAAATACAAATACAAATAGACTCATCTAACATGTACTGGAATGTTCTGGCTGTTTCCAAGAACAAATTAACTTTCATCTCACACGAACTAATCTATAACCAAGGACATGCAAACATCCAAAAGTTTGACTCTCCTCCAGATGTGCAGATGTATCACTGCAAAGAAACATATTTGCTTCCTCCAGCTTGGTGTTCCAGGCTTTTGCTTTTGCCAAATGTTGTTTTATTTGTGATGAGGGCTCCATCAGAGCGTATACTAGTTGAATTGAACTCCACAGTAAAGGCAGTTAAAGAATATAAATGACTGAGCCATGATTACTATTCTTTCATGTTTTTTTCTTCTTTTTTTTTTTGTTTATAGCTATTTTATCTTTCTTTGTGAGAAATATATACAAACATTTACAAATGTGCATGGCTTTCAGTCATAACAGTGTTTTTTTATGTCAAACTAAATTGTTGGAAGAACTTGTGATGGCAAAGTTCAGCTTCAGTCACTGTTTTTATTAGTTTTTTTTTTGTCTATGTGGGTTTGTGGGCAAATACAGTATGTTCATAATGCAATGGATGGTCATTGGGTCCAACCAAACCAACTGTGTAAGCTGTTTGTCCCTACTGTTGTATGACCCACGGGAGCATTTCATAAAATTGCGCTATGGTGGAAGGCATACCAGACCTTCATTGTCATGGAAACAATTATAAACACATGTGTACAATTAAAAAACTATTATAGTTTGGTTATGTTGAGGCACAAAAACAATTTGATTAGGTATAAAAACTACTTCCATAAAAACCCAGGATTTTTGTGTGTTCATGGTTACAACAATAAACATGGCGAATTTGGGTGTTTACTTTCTGTAAAAGTTCCCTAGCTACATGACATTCAAGCATCGATGATTTCTCAAAATCATCCGACAATTTTGCTGTTGTTTTTTAAGTGCATTTAAAAACACTTAATTTGTAGGTTTCTTCAATAAGCCGTATTTAGATATATTTTCAACAACCTCAGAAAATTTGGACAACTAACTCAAAAACTAACTCAAAAGGGATCCTATACTCTGTATCACACTTATTATACCAGTGAAGACAGTAATAACATCACTCTCAGAACCAAAAATGTGAGTCACTTACTGTATGTCTCACTCACACTGACACACACTGTCTGTATCTGCCATCAGCACAACAGGACAGACACTTGCCAGCAAAAGGGATTTGATTTGAGAGATCAACTTGAAGGATGGTCTTTCTAACCACAACTGAAGGCCACCCGAATATTCCTGCAGCAGCTATTTTAAGACTGAAAACTTTGCTACCAAAGAACACTGCATAATGGTACGTTAAGACAGTAGTCATTCCCAAAAACCTAAAGCCCGACCATATACAACAAATTCATCTTAATTGTGAATTTGCAACAACCAGACTGTTCCTGTTCTTGATCTCAATTCATCAGCATTAGCTAGAGCAGACTTTATCTGAAATGCTTTTATGATCAGATGTGTGTTCTTTATTTCTGTGAAAATAAGTACGTAAATTAGATTTGGAGCTCTCTGTCGTCTTGGCCAGGTCGTCTTTAAAAAAGAATAGAATCAATAGAAAGAGAGAATCATCATCTACATGATTAAATACATTTCAGCAACATTATGAAAAAGATCAAATAAATGAGCTCCAGTAAAGTACAAGTACCTTAATATTGTAGTTAAGTAGAGTATTTGAGTAATTGTACTTAATTCTTTACCACCTCTGCATTTAAAAGGGTTGTAAATCTAGGTAAAGTAAATTTTAGCATGCTTTAGTCAACTTTAATCATAAAAAGCATAAACTTCCAACCACTAGCCACAGAGGCTGGTGAGCAAAATCATTAATGTCAAGCTGTGTTGGCATAACTGAGGCTGAAGCAGATCCTGGCAAAGCACTCCGGAGTAAGGTTTCAGAGGTGAGTAAGGGAGTCAGAGGTGCTTGGTCTAGTTGGGGTGGAAGTGGGTGTCTGCAAGAAGAGCAAGAAGGACAATGAGTAAGAGCACAGTTTATTAATATGAAAAGACTGAACATGTATAATAATTGGATGCGCAGGATGCACTGAGTTCACAGAATGAGAGAGAGTCTGGACGAGAGAAGTGCGAATGAATCTTGCCCCATATCATTGTTGAACTGTAAATGCCCTGTAATTCTCGCTGATGGTTTGGGAAAACATCAAAGGTGCTCTCTGGATTGTTAAAGCTGTCAAGGAACAGAAGAACAACAAGAGAAAGGGACATTGGAGTAGGTATAGGCAGGGAAAAAAGTGAACCAGTACAGTGATTTTGTGTCCCCTCGGTTTCTTTTTGGCTCAGCAGTGCACCATCCATCACTGGTCAGAGAGAGTGCGACAGACAAACTGAAATTCAAAAATGTTTCATTGTCCAGTTTCTCACACACTCTCCTTCAACCCATGTTTGCTATTATGCTGTTTGTCTCTCTGTTTTTCCACCTTTTCCGTCTATTATCGTCTTGACCATCTTTTTAATTCTACTCTTACGTGGAGCCAGTAGTGTAAAGTGACTCTGAGTTCATGCATGATACACTGTTTATAATTGAGAAATTCAAGTCAAATCTATGTTTTGAATAAGCTCATATTTATTGCTTAAAGTTTTGGCAGTACATAGTGATTAACAAATGAAGGAACCAATAAGTGTTTGTAATGTGGCGAGTTCTGAGTACTAGCTTCACTCTGAGTACTCTATGTTGTGGCATAATGCTAATATTTTCACAGTTAAATTAATTAGACAGATGACTGGTGGATTGGCTATGACCAAGTGACAGATTTTCCTTTTCTGTGTGCCTGCCAGCCTGATTGTCAGGCTGTTACATTTTTAACACAGTATCTGATGGAAAGGGAACAAATGGATCAAACTGCTGGGTGCATGCTTTGCTCCAAATCCCTTTTTGCTGAAAAAACATCTGCAAAACATCTTCCACAGTAAAATGGATACTTTCATCTGAATGGAAATTTTAGCTTGGATGACAGACAAAAATCTCTACTCAGAGAAAATGAAAATTGAAAATGAAAATTTTTTACTTGAAGATAAAAATCTTTTTTATCTAGACCAGATATGTAAACCATACACGACCAAATATTAAAAAAATTACCATTAACAACAGGGAGTTTACCCATCTATCCATCTCTTAAGAGATCGGTAGATTTGACTCTCATACGAAATAAGTTCAAGTACGACCCCCACTTTGATGCTTGTGTTTCACAAGGGTCTGACCTCCCTTCTCCTTCTTCTCATTAAGGTGATTTACGCTACTGCATCTGCCACTGTCTGCTTGATCTCAGCGTGAGCTCAGTAAGGCCTCTGAATGATGTGCCTGGTGCAGGGACATATCAGCAACTAATTTGTCATATATGCTGTTTGACAAAGATTTACAACTCTTGGCAACTTACCTGATTCCAGTCTTCACTCTGGCTCTTCTTTTTACTTTCTTTCCTTTTTCAGCAGGAAGCTAAGTTACTGCACAGAAGACTTGTCATATGTTATTTATACCAAAGGCATCCTTTTATGTAACTGATAAGTCAAACTGTTTCCAGAAAAGTGAAAATGACTCGTTAACACGCAGCTTGCAGCGGAAAAACTGACACATTTAATGACTTACTGAGAATTTCTTCTAAAAGAAATTTTACAAGTTATTTCTCTGCTGCACATAGCAAACATAAAACTCTTTCCATGTGTATCCTCATATTTCTGCTCCATTCATGTGTCTACTTCCACACCCTTTCCCCCCGGTTGCAGTCTCTGTCTACTGCTGTCTGTTCCTCTGCCCTTTCGGTCAGTGAAGCGTGTGATTGGACAGCAGTGATGCTTATTAGCATAATGCTGCAGCATCCATCTTCAACCTGCGTGAAGTTAAGGAAAACCTACTGTGTCCTGTGAGCGTGTGTATGCAGAATATCAGCAGCAGTAACCACTGAAGAGAGGGTCAAACACAGCACTAAGCAGATTAGGCATGTTTGCAAATGTCTCATTAGCAAGTATACACTTGGTAGAGGCTCCCTCAAGGTCTTCCTTACCATTCACTTTCATGACTGTCGTATTGGTGCACTGTTAAGTAAAATGCACATATGGATGGAGAGAAACCGGGTAAAAAATGATTAACCAAAATTCCCTTTTAATGTGCTTTCTTTTTACCCTGCTGTTTTTCTACCAAATGTATGTGCAGTTTTAGGTATTTTAAACTAAAAGTAATCCAGGCATGTCCACTTTAATAGCACTTGCATTGAGGTTTTTTTATTCATTCAACACAGAGATAATTAATCTCTAGTTCTGGTATTGCTCATGCTGGCTCACACTGTCACATTGTCATAACTTACTGATACTTGAATAGATGACATAATTAATGATGACATTAAGAATGGAATTATTCTTAATGTCATCAGTAACATCTGTATTTTTCCTGCTACAAGTCTGTAAAAAAGCCTCCACCAGAACCAGAACTCTGGTCCTTCCCATCAGTATGTTGTGCAGAGGACTATTTTCATATGTGTTGGCATTTTAAAAATGTGCATACATATCTGCTGAGGCTGAACACTAACTTTTCATACTTAACAAGCTGCTCCTCCAGATGCTAATCATCATGCAGCAGTCATTTTGTCCTTTGTCTGTTAACTTAATACCCATGGTGCTCTCTTCATGATAACATTTCCCTTAAAGAATAAAAAGGTAAAGACTTATGATACGATTGTTTGAGGAAAAATACAATTTCAAATTGATTTGAGATTTTCCGTGTTCTCAAGGGTACTACAAAACCTTCAAAAACTTGTCATCAAACAGCCTGAGAAGGTCTTGAGTTTGACTTTAGAAAGTTAGAAAGTAGACAAGATGGCAGTAGCTAAAAAAAGGGTGTGAGTGTCCGCAAGACTAAGAGACTGACAGACATATAAAAACAGGCAGAATGGTTTTCACAAAGAAATATAGGAAGAGGAAAAGAAGAGAAGGTGAAAATATAACATTTAATAGAAATGAATAACAGACACATGGGGTTACAGGTTAAAGGACAAAAACTAAAGCTAGAAACACACTGGACTACATTTTCAAACAGTGGCCCAACAACAATAAACAACCCCAAATGTACATTTTCATTGGATTGAAAACAGCATCTCTAGCGATGTTTGGTAGTATGACCATGTCACAGGGTAATTTTCTACCACATCATATGTTGCAACTGGCTTAGTGGAAGAGCATGACAGCCTGAAAAAAGTATGACTCAAGTTCTGTAAAGCTACATGAGATCAAAGACTTTGGTGAAATAGGTGCAAACCTTCATTTTGTTAAAATGTATGAGAAAGATGAAATGGTCTATGATCATTCATTAGGACAAACATTTTTTTTTATTCATCAAATATTGGATCTATGTAAGGCTTTGGTGATTAAGAAAGCAAAAATCTCAGAATGAGAATTTTACTAGGAATTTACAAGGTGGCCATTACAAGGAAACAAGGAAAAATACTCATAATACCAATAAACAAAAATAAATCAATAGAATAAGACAACTTTCATTAATAATTGAAAAGAGCTAATACACCAAAAGGGAAAGTTGTCCTCCCACTGGGCATGTGCAGGAAAAATCTGAGCTAAGCAAAGCAGACTCTGACAGTATTGCTCTGTCGATTAACTGTCATTTGATCTTGCGTATTAAGACATTTCATGGAAGAGTCATTTCTCAGCTGATGATTATCATATCATTATAATAAGCCATCCTACTGGAGAGAGTGGTATTTGTACAAACTGTTTAATTATCAAGCAAGGTCAATATTAGATTAGTGTTTGACATGCATGTACGGAAATGATAAGCAACAAAAGAGAGACATGATGATTCAGTTTAATCTGCGTCATTATCAGTACAATCAAGCTAAACTATAAGATCCTACGTAAAAGCCCTTGTCCCAAAGTCTATCATTTCAAGTTTATCATTTGTAATATTTCACAGTTGCACTCAAAATTATTCAACCCCAAGTGCAAATCAGGCATATTGGCAAATTTTACAAACTTTCAACTGTTATATTATTGAACTCATTCCAATCCAACACAGTTTCTAGCAGTGTCTCCGTGGACATTTCAAATACCACTAGGGGTTCAAGTTAGGTGACTGTGACAACTACTCTAGAATCATCCAGGATTTCTTCTGCAACCAAGCCTTGTTGGGCTTTGAGGTATGTTTGAGATCACTGTCCTGTTTGAAGGTCCAACGGCTTCAGCTCCCTCACAGATGGCATGATGTTTTCTCCTAGGATCTCTTGATACATCAATGAATCCATCTTGCCTTCCACGTGCTGCAGGGACCAGCTGCTTTGCTTTCAGTGCCAGAGGAAGCTAAGCAGCTCAAGACCATCACTGAGTCACCACTATGCTTCACTGTGGGCAGGTGTTCTTTTCAGCATATTCCTCATCCTTATTCCTCCAGACTTACCACTGATCCATTTACCTGAAAAGTTGGTTTATTTGTATGATTGCATGATGGTTTTGAGACTGCAGTAGTCATTAAAAGTTGTAGCAGCAGAGTTTGTAGTACTTGAAACAGCTAATTTGGCACTGGGGTTGAATAATTTTGTTTGCAACAGTTTTTCAAATCAGTCTTCCAAATGAAGAAATACCAACCAGCTTACTAAGTTTAGGTTGCTTTCCTTCCTTGTAAATATGTGAATCTTCTAACACTTTACACATCATTTAAACAGTGTTGGGATAAAACATTTATAATTATAAAAAGGAATCTACTGTTTGCTTCAATCACAAAAAGCAACATCTGTCCTTTCTATCTTTGTTTAATTTATCCAAATCCATTCACACAGTTGCAGGTGATGTTTATTGATATTACCTAGTTGCATGCCTACCTGTGATTAATAGACTGCACCTGAACTGCTTCTATTTACATTTACATTATTTATGAGGCAGTTAGTTGTGACGCTTGGGGCAAATATGATTGAATTAAGTGATTGATAGCATTTCATCACAGAGGGACCTATCAGTGAGGCAGGTCTGATTGGCTACTTAATCACTGCTCTCGTAAGAAAACGTTTTTCTTAGACATAAAGTTTACTCTGTGCAGTGTTTAAGGATTGTTACTATAATTCAAATTCAATATTTCCATTCCAAGAAACACATTATGACAAAACTCAGTGTTTGACAATCTTAACTGGAAAGCCAGTAAAAAGTTTAAAGAAAGCAAATGTCAGTACAAACTTTTCTAAGTGAGGTTTGCCCTTATTTAAATTGAGTGTTGTGCTGTTTGAAGTTGGAGGCTTAAATCATTTGTTGACTCTTACTTGCTATGTCGAATGGCAGTGGGGGAAAGAAAGCAGATAGAGAATGATGCGAAAAGAGCTGAATGGGTAAAGAAAAGGGAACATAAATGCTGTGATTCAGTATAAGGGAGAAAGATGACTGTTAAAAGAATTGCAGGTGAAAGACAAATTAACCAAAGAGACAAGGCAGTTGCCATAGGGGTGAATTTGTTTCATATACCTGGAGAAGGGCACATTCCCATCACAACTCCTGAAAGGCTACACATCTGCTTAAAATGTTCAGTGCTAACGTTTGAGGTAATCTAAGGTGATGAAAACGCCCACACAGGGCATGAATCAGTAGATTGTAACTTGGCTGTGTGCGTAATGCTTTATGGCACAACAGGTGTATTTTGAATCTGAGTCAGATCTAGAGCAGCAAGAGGCAGCTTATTAACACACTCCCTTGTCGGTGAAATGTTCTCCTGCTCAGCAGGGAAAGCTTGTTGTAGTGCAGTTAAAATCTTTTATTTCCTTCTTTTACAAGCTTGGTTTCACAGAACGCTAAACAGGAGATGGGTGAGAAGGGCAGTGACATTTTAACAGGGAAGCCCCTTTCAGATGTTTCCATTTTATTATCCATAGTTCACACAAGACTAAATGGGTCAGCTGACATGAAAGACTGCATGTACTGTTATATGCTATTATCAATATGTAATACTTTCAATAAAAGTTAAAAGAAAGAAAATTTTGAATTTTATTTTTTTATCTCATCTCTGGGGCTGAAATAAATACTGGAGTCACTATTTCTTAAGTCAGGCTTTATTTAATGAGGAAAGCCCATTGAAACAAAAATATATCTTTTGCAAGAGCGACCTGAGAACAAATTACATATACTGTATGTGTGCAAAGTGCATATTTACAGAACATATTTTTGCAGTGTATATGAACCCAAATGTAAATTTAGTGTGACATCCTCACAACTCATTTCCATGTACACAAGGTCATGAGATTAAATTCACAGCTCGGTTGAGGAAATTTATTAGTGCTGTATTTTTACAATATGCAGACTCCCTGTATTCTCTTCAGTAAAGAACTGATTTTATTTGCACTGTCCAGAATTTGATCTACTGCACCGTAATGCTGTTCATCCACCAAGACATTGACGAGTGAAATGTCTCATTTAAATTTGTAATTCTGATATTTGTAAGGCACCTGAAGGCAGCATAGATTCGATTTTAGTTTCTGAGGTGAATTAATTACATTTAACCTAATCAGTCTTTTACAGTCATCCATAACTCTCCTACAAAAGAACAACTATACATTTTAGTACATTTTGAGTATGCTACTGCTCAACATTTTCTCTGCTTAAAGTTGCCCTGTCTTGTTTTTTGTTGTACACAAAGCTTCTGTTTACGTTCATTGTTGCTAATATTTAACATGACAGATCTTACTACTTACTCAAACTGGTATTTTACTTGCTAGTAAAGTCTTCTTCTTCCCTGGTTGAATTGAAGTTTGCTTGCTGGGTTGTTCAGTTTTGTTGTTTGCTGTATTATGAAGCTACAAACAATAATTGATGAATGGCAGATGTTAATGTCAGATAATAGAAAATATAATCTTGCAAATAAAACTGGTAAATTGTTGATGAAAATTATATTTTTTTATATTATTCAGCTAAAACATTTCATGGAAAAAAAATAGTATTCATATAAAATGTAGGCTTCTTTTTATTTTGTGCTAGAGTTGAACAAATTTGTCACAAACACAGGGAATGTAAGGTTAAATAGGGAAAGTATAAATCTTTCCTCAACATTTCAAAACCACAGGGATAGTAGGGTCTACCCTAAGAAGATAGGAAGACATGAAAATGTGATAACAAAAAAAAATAGAACTATATACAAACAGTGGGTAAGGATATAGCTGGTACAGGAAGATGTCCAGAGTTACAGTTGAAGTCAGAGACGAGCTGTGAGGTGGAGAGAACAGACAGGGGCAGAGACACAGGCAGAGTAACTGATATAGAAACAGAGAGGAGAAGCCTGACAGGTCAGATATGTTTTAAAGGAATGAGCTTATAACTTCAATTCATTGGCTGTGTTTGTGTGTGTGTGTGTGTGTGTGTGTGTGTGTGTGTGTGTGTGTGTGTGTGTGTGTGTGTGTGTGTGTAAGAGAGAGAGAGACAGCATTAAGGTTTCAAGAAGAGCACAGCAGACAGTCAGATCTCCTAGGAGTACTACTCAGGGGAACTGACCTTTAGAGGATCAGAGCTGAAGCAACAGTGTGTGTGTTTGTGTGTGCATGTCTTTGTGCAGTTGTGTGGACACATTTACTGCAGTGCCAGAGAAAGTGGGTAGAGCAGACTGTCTGTGAATTGCGGGGTTGGCAGTTAAATCCCCACTTCTTCCTGTCCCTGCGTCAAAGTATCCTTGGGTGACACACTGTTGCTCCCAGTGAGCAGGCCAGCACCCTGGGTGGAACCACCGATACAGAGTATGTGTGTGAACAGGTGAATGAGAGGCCAACTATAAATCCCTCTGTCCATTAAGAAAGGAAAATGTTATATAGGTGCAGTCTATGTGAGATATCTTTCCCTACAAAATATATTTAAGTTAATGTAATTTTTTTTTTTGTTATGGTTAGAAGCTTATAGGCATGGTTACCTTCAAAATAAAATACTTATCAATGAAACCGCCTGTTATTACTGAACTTTTAGAATGATTATTTTTTTCTGTGACCAGCAGAAATTTAACAACCTTTTGTGTTTGTTTGTTTTTTTTATCTTGTATTCTTTACTGTTCTTGTTTGTGACGCATTTCCCATACAAATCTTTGTATGTGTGCAAAATCTTTTTGTGTAACATAGTGTGTATTTCATTCCTGTTTTGATTCCCTCTGACCTGAGGCAAGAACAGTAAATTGGCACGATGCAGTGCTCTGAGGAGTTTGAACTGAGATGAGGCCCAGACGAGATGGTCTTGACTTTCAAACAAAAACTTTCAAAGCTAATTGAATCAAACTCAATTATATTGACTAAGCGTAAAATACAAGATTTTGTTGTAACACAGCCCTTCAATGTAATTAAATGTGAATAGAAGTTATTCACTCAAGGAAACCTGAACCTACTGATAGAAAGGATATAAAAAAAAATAAAGACTACGTTTTCAGTTTTCTTCTCTCTTCTCGTGCTTCTGTTATTCCCTTGTTTATTAATTGTTCCATACATTACTAGCAAATTAGCCTTTGGGGTCCTCTGGCTTGCATAGTTCTGTACAGGAGTTTACCACTGCATGTGCATTCAACTGGTTTCTTGCTGTCACTTGTAGTGAAGTACCAACCTGTTCATGTCGTTTCTCTGCCCTCTGTCCTGTACGTCCTAGGAAAGCCTAGAGCACCCCCCTCAGGCAAATCATAAGAGAACCCAGGGGTTCTAATGGTAAAGACTACAGGATGTTACAGAGCAGAACCCACACAAGAGACAAAAACTGAAGAAGAATGCTTATACTTCAAATAATGCACATAAAATCAGACATTTTCAAAGGTGGTTAACTCACTTGATTTGTACTTGTTGGTCTGAACAAAGATTGAATCAACAGAAATTAAGTAGTTGGATGGAGAAAATGTCAAACTACAAGTCAAAAATTACATCCTTCAAATGTATAGCACAAATCTGCATGATTCCATTAAGTATTAACTAATATAGCATACAGTAGATATTCCCAAGGCATCTTATTACAGAATCACACTTTGAGATTCATTTGGATTATTCTCCATGTGTCTTTCCTCCAGGGATTTGTTACTTGTGTATCTCTTAATTAAGCACTAATTTGCCTTGCTGGACACATTTTAAAGTATCTGTGAAAAGTTATAATGAAGTACAACATTTCTTTCCAGATTTTCGACATTATTGTGGGTTGCTGTTCTAGACCTTTGTTTTAAGTTGCAGTTTATTATCCTAACGAGAAAAACAGTCTCTGTGCTATTTGTTTCTCTTTATTCATCCCCTAAAGAAAGTACCTATCCTCTATTTTTTGTATAATTAGCACCACTATTCAGACCACCCTTAACTCTTGTTACATAAATGCTTATATATTTTGTTCCTCACAAATGGTTCTGTTGCAACATGCATCACCTGCGTACATTTTATCAGAATCAGTCTGACTTTATGACCTTTAGAGTTTGTAATTTAATTATATTTCAGGTATTATCAATTTATCTTCAGTTTTCAAGAGCACAGAGATACGCTGCGACATCTTCCACATAACTGATTCTAACTGTGATGATGGCAAAATGCTGCAGAGCTAGTTCGAATCCATCCTCTCCATGGGGGCATGGTATAATGTTAAGATATATTGATTAGTGCCTGAAATAGGTCTAGATGAAAAGCAGGGGATGTAGATAGGATTTGCAAGCTTTACAAAAATAAGACATGCACAGTGCAGTTTAGAATTTTAAACAAGCTTTTTGTGACACTGTCAACCACATATTGCCCAGACCTTACACATGGATCTCCATACACAGTGTTTAATACAACAACACCCATGCAAAGGCACAGAGTGCATGAGCAGACAGGTATGAGTCTTGGTCTTTTAGGCTTATTTCCAGCATATTCTTAACGCTCCCCTTTAGGCTGTATCTTTTTAAGCATTCACAAACACACACACACATACTGATTCACACACCCAGGTAATCTATTTCTGATGGATTGTAATACTAAGGTCAGGTCATGTCTATGCCTCCTCATCAGCTTTTTAAATCTCACACTGAAACACATTCAGCATTTAAACACTTTATGATAATTAGGCTTCCTGCTTCAAGGCAACCAATCCTGACCGACCCACACTATTACCATTTTGAACTCACTTACCTGGAAACAGGGAGCACATTTTCACTCCGTAAATGTCCTCTTTGAAAGGATATTTTTGAAACAGCAGCAATGCCAAAGAAATGTGCTTCCGAAATGAAAAAAATGGATCACAGGATTGTGATGTAAACAACATTATTAAAATATTAAAAGAAAAGCAAATGAGTAATGATCTTGTTGTGGATGAAGAATGAAATGTCCTTGTTTGATCTGATGAAATGACAGAGGCCTAACCTGGTGTTGGCAGGACATTGTATCATTTTGGTTTGTTCTGACATTCTACTGAGAAGCTGTGCGGGGAAATAACTGCAGGATTAGAAATCAATTAATTAATAAAAAATACATAAATAAAATAATTAGGAACTTTTTGACAAACCTAATCTTTTAAAACCTGTATGCTGCATGTAGTGTAGCTTGTTGTGCAAATGTTTATAACAAGTCTATTTAAATATATCACTGTATCCACTGTGTACAGTGCATTTTATTCCATTACTTTTGTACAAATGCAACAATCTTACTAAAAATCATGTTTGCTTTCTTTGGTAACTGTAGTTACAGCCTTGTGTGTTAATGATTGTTAAATTTGTATTCGCATTTAAAAGAGAGAGGAAAAAAAATATCGTACAAGTGCAAACTATCAAATGCATTCATGCACAGACACTTGTAAGCATACATGCTTGTGCACAACTTTTATCTTCCAATTTGTCTTGGTTTCATCATTCTTTTGTGTCTCCCGAGGTCTATAAACCATTGAAAGCACGCTTAAAAAAACATGTACAAAAACTTTACAAAAGCTGCAAGGTGCTTGTCTTACTTAAATTCTGGTATGTCATGATCCAGTGTGGTGTACTGATTACTGAACCTATAAAGTGTCAATTACGGGCAACAAATTACTGTAATATTGGTAACTAAGAAATTATCTACATATCTACAATTATCCATTTCATAAAATGAAAAGTTACAGGGACAATGAAATCAAAGCAGCCTTCATTGGTGATGATTCCACCTTTCACAGGCTTATAACAGAGTATTTAGTGACACCATAATCACTTAGAAAAAGATACTATTAAGAAATGAAAGTAGATGGCAAGTTCAATCTCAGGTCACCTCAATCCATTCTAATTTCCTCCTGAATTTACCTCAGTGCATAGCAATGTGTGTTAAAGCACTACAGCCACAGCTGTTAGGTAAAAGCATGTTGTTTATCTTAGTGCACAAATTGCATGTGTGTGTGTGTGTTTACGTGGATCGTTGGAAGCGTTC
The DNA here is from genome assembly GCA_034779795.1 of Ctenopoma multispine. Lineage (NCBI taxonomy): Eukaryota > Metazoa > Chordata > Actinopteri > Anabantiformes > Anabantidae > Ctenopoma > Ctenopoma multispine. The sequence continues at coordinate 14,659,694 of JAUYWH010000014.1, read as the reverse complement.
ATCCCCCTCACTCTTAGCATTATGGTGTTTTAACGATTCTGGCAGATGTTGTTTTTGTTGGAGAATGAACTCACTTAAGTGTGAGATGGTGATCTGGTGAGATTACCTACCTTTTCCCTTCAAGGGCATATTTTAATGGTGCTGTAAATCAGCAAAGAGCTCATTTTGTAGGAATTATGCTGCCATCTCTCAGTTGATGAAGGAAGAATTGACAGGTTGGCGCAATTAAAATCTGTTAAGGGATTTGTTGCATGTAATTCAATTTACATGCATACCAGCACAGTCGCATCCTGGTCAACATTATTTATGAAAAAAAAATCAGCTTTGCATCCTGATCTTCACATGGACGAAAGAGAAAAGGAGACATCTGTGCTCTTTGTAATGTAACAGACTGTTTTCTTAAAGGATGAGATGACGGATGATGGATTGTAAAGGTGTGGAGGTCAAGACTGTGAACCATATTGTGTCTACTACAATCTCTCCCTTACTTTTGTAATAGCATAGTTGCACAGATATTGGAGAAAGTGGAAATAAAAACAAAAGTTCACATTACATCAGTGAAAGAAAATGGGTGGTTTGTAGAATTGTACTGTGCTGACGAGAGTTGAGGACCTCAACTCTCAAGAAAGCAAGTAAGTCAGGGGTGGCCAACCCTGGTCCTCAAAGACCTGCTCCTGCTTGTTTCAATTATCCCTTTTACTCACCGCTGATTACCTGCATCAGGTGTGTTCAACCAATCAGACGTTTTAAGTGCAGGGATGCTTGGAAAACAAGCAGGACAGTTGCCCATGAGGACCAGGGTTGGCCAAATGAGATCAGATTTACCACAACACTAAACCAGCCCAGCTGACACAAACTTAGACAACCCATCTAGATCCTCTACTTGACAATATGCTACTGAGAAATGTATAAAGGCTCCATCGCCACAGTTCGGTTTTAGTATATTGGTCAATCAAATTGCCCTCAACCTTCCTTTTCTACAGCATGACATGGAAAGTTTTTGTTTGTATCAACAAACTTTTAAAAATATCTCCTCCTTTATTGTAGCTCTCAGGGGATTTGGTTAGACCCAGCAGCTGACAAAACCCTGCTTACCACATTTGGATATCTTTCTAGCGTAGGGCCATATTGTGGCCTGTCATAACCATTTCCCCATTCACATACTGCATTATTTACTATGTGTGCACATTTTTTATTTGCTCTTTGTCAGTATAATCCCATTACTTCCAAAGTGAAATAACAGTAGGTATTACGATTGACCTCTACATAATGAAAAATGTTCAGTTGTGTTTGTAAAGTTGAGAAACAATGATGATATTTTAGCCTTATCAAGGGAGGATTAAGCTACTAGAGTCTGCTGAGATTTTCAGTGAGAGATTATAATGGCTGTGCTGTGGTGCTCTAACACCAGATAGTCTCCATTTTGAAAACAATACACACTGTTCGCTTAATTTGGCAACACACACATCCACACACATCTGTGTTTGTGTTTTGTTTTAACACATTTAAAAGCAGCCAGATTTTACTTAGGGCTTGGTATATTAGTGGCAGTATGTAAATAAAAGCGGCAGGATGGTGGAATGAATTCGTTTAAAAGGAACAACATGTTGGTAACCACCTGGGAAATCAGGGATTAGATAAAGCTACCTGCTTAATCTTCCTGAAGGAAAGTAACATATTGCAGACAATATTAACTGGATACTGGATGGATAAAGAAGTGAGATACAGAGAAAGAGGTGAACACTCAGCTGGACAGACATGTAAAGACACAGATAGGGTATCATTATACATACCAATGTATAAATAAAGCAAACTATTTACTCCTCCATGATAGAACGCACACATTGCAGTCAGTAATAACATGCTTTTGACAAATTTTTTCTTCTTCTTTTTGGGTGAACAGGAAATAGATAAGGGCTAATGAGTGCTTTTGGTGTCTTGTCTGAGTCACTTCCCAGGGCAGTCTAGTGAAGATGAAGGTTTTGTTGACTTGCTTGAAAAGGTAGGAATGGACCTGTAAAGATGAGTAAGGACAAGGTTTTTGGTTGTTAGTCACTACTCCGAGCTGGGAGAGGTCCAGCCCTGGTGAAGTAAGGCACTGATGACTACAGATGGAGCAGGATGCAGCTGGATTTTCACAGCCAGGTGGGGCAATGATGAAAGGCTCAGACTCCAGATGGTAGACATAAGCCTGAGATTCTTCAGAGTAGGGCAGGTTGGTGGGGGCAGGCAGGGTACAATGTTGATAAGAGTGACAGCTCTATCAGGACAAGATGGCAAATACATGGAAATACCTGCAAAGCATGGTTTGTAATGACTTAAAAACAGTATGTGTATAAAAAGGTTAGATGATAAGGCTAAGAGGGAAACACACAGTTAGTCACAGGTCAGAAGAATATGGAAGGAAACAGAGAACAGAGAAGTATGTGGAAAGAAAGACAGAAGCAGTGGAAGCTGGAAAGAGTCAACATAAAAAAATGTTTTATGCATAAGCATGAAGACTTTCATAGGTAAAAATAGACAAACAAAACCATAGAGGAATGTTAATGTGGTGCTATAATTTCTTAATTATACATTAAATTCCACATGAGCAAAAGGATGATCTAAGGCACCTGTGGGCAAACTCTTAAGAAGACTGTTGTCATGCTTTGTGCACTTCCCTGTGTTTAGACATGGGTTGGGGCCAGATCAGTTCATAGTCTTTATAAAGCTACCATCTGCAGTGGGTTTACAATGCCTGGTGAGGTTATGCTGAGAAAATGCATCATAATATTGGGATTGCACGTGGGCGAATTAAGTCCACAATAATTACAGTTTTTGATTATCCAAACCTTTTGTTTGTTCTTTCATCTAATTTATTCATCCCCACATGTACCAGGGATGCAATCTTCATCTGGGTCTCTCTAAAAATGTACATTCCTATACTACTAAACTCCAAATGGGATTGCGTATTTGAAGCAAATTAAGTCATACTTTGATTATCTTCTGATGAAACATGTAATTTTTTATGAAGCACTACATTTCTGAATGGAAACTAAGTCATATGTAGGTGGTTGGGGTGGATGGTGGGTGTATAATGTACAAGACTGACAAACCCAACCCAAGGCCTAGAGACTCCAGAGTTAAAGAATGATTGTGGTTTTGTTTAAAGTTTAATAAAAACATCTTGTTTGTGAAGTGACTGTGAATTTCTGTCTCTATTAAGCCAAATTCCGAACTTTCTCTACTTTCAACTTGCCAACTGCCAATATATTCTCAATATGTTGTTAGAAAATATAAGAGTTGAAAATCTCCTGCACGCAAGCACATTATATCTCAAATCAAAACCAAATTCTCTCTTCAGAGACACTCTCACAGGTAGAGTGTGTTTTGTCTCTGAGTTCTGTCTGTGCTGGTTGAGATTTGATTGGTCAGGTGGTGGGGTAATAAGTGTAGACTAAGACATTAAGTTGGACGCATCCATGTTTCACTGTTAATTCTGCAATATGCGAGTTTGCTGTGACAGCAGGAGCCCAGGGTTAAATGACCAACCAATGACCAATTGTTGCACCGGGAAATCACTACTTCAGGTGAAGTGTTGGAGCTATGGGGGTATAGTGCATTTAAAAAGGATGTAAGATACTGAACATACTATTATTTCTGCTAATTCTGTCACAGCGCAAAATTTTATGTATTACTTGATTTATTGAAATGCAATGCTTTAAACCGAGTCAAACAATCAGTAATCAGTAAAAACTGATAACCAGAGTACATCTTTTTTTAAAGGGAAATTGCTATTGGAGAAACCTTTGACACATTAAAAGTACAAAGTAGATTTTAGACAAAACCTGTAAATGCTTGTCTGTAACTGTAGCAACTTTGTTGTCAATGACAATGATCAATGAGTCACTCAAAGTCATTCTCATAATTACAGCAAAAAGCAGCCCTGTGGCCATTAATGTTAAAATGTGACATTTTTCTCTCTATCTCATTTGATCTGTCTCTGTTCAACCAATCACCCCGTTAGTGTAATAATTGATAATTCCTGATAATTACATCTGCCTCGTACAGTCTACACACACAGCTGGACATGACAGACAAGGCCATCATTTTGTGCTCTCTAGTATCTCGCTCCCTTGTTCTCACTATTGCTGTATTTGTTTTTGTTTCACTCTCTCTTTTTACTTTGAATTTTATAATTTATCAAGCCTGTGCTAATCAACTGTCATATAAGCAACAGATCGAATAACTATAGATAATATATTAGATACAGGTTAGATAGGTTAAATACAGGCAAAAGGCACTTAAACAAAGAGCAGGGTTTAAAGAAGTAGTGGAGAGATGGAAAGGGGAAAAAGAGCCAGTACAACAAAGGACAGACAGGTTGCCAGGGCAGAAAGGAGATCAAGCTGGAGCCTTGAATATGTAAAAGCCTTGTGATGGATGGCTATCCTGCAACCACATCAACTGTGTGTTACTTATGCATGTCATTAATTCACTGCATAGAGAAGAGTGAAAGTGCGGAGCAAAGCATAAACACTTATGATGAATGATAGATGGACAGCCTGACAGGTAAATAGGCAAGCATGGAGACCAACACATAAATATGCAGGCACACCAGTCAAATAATGAAGCATATAAGAAATTTGAGTCAGACTAATAGATTGATGACAGGTTCCACAGATAAACAGTTTGCATTTAATAGGCAAAAAATAGGCAAATGCTTAGAAACTAAGGCATTCAGTGAAAAGTGAAAAGTCATTTTTCCACACCTTCGCTCCAGAATCATGCGTAGACCAAGGGTGTACACTACACTCAATGACACATCAGACAATATGCAAATCTACAGCATGTGAAGCCAAAAAGACCAACAGGTTTTAAGTGATTTCATTCTGCTCTGTGGTCTCTGGTGTAAGTGTGCAGAGAGCTGGCCCCAAACAAACATGCAGGCAAAAAACACAGCAGGGGAAAAAGAATTACTGTACATACACAAACAAAAGATTGAGATAAATTCAAAAAACAGACATACAAGCAGAACCCTGGTTGACCTCTGTGACACCAGAAAGTGTAAATATAGAAAAAAACAGCTGTTTCAAGATTGCAAGTGGCTCTGTGTGAGAGTGTGTTTATGGCAGGGCTAGAGGTCTAGGTTGACATGCTTCATAGGACAAAGCTTGGTAGTATTCGCTCTCTCTTTCTCTGAGTGCATCCTGGGAGTGAGCGTGGGGAGTGCGGTAGAGCGCTTGTGTGGTAAGTGTAATGTGGAAGTAACTTTTCAACTCTTTCGCTGGTTGTTATACGTGTGTTTATATTATCATTGCTTAATTTATATGCACAGTTATTTGTCTTGTAGAAGCACAGTTTGGGTGTTTGGTGAGGCAGGCTACCAGCTCTGCTGGTCAGCATGAGAGGGAATGAGGGCTCTGGTCTGGAGATTTTAACACACTGAAATGCCATTAAGTTGGCACCAGCTGTAAGATGCAGCGTAGAAGAGTGTGGTCTGGCTGTTGGTGAAGTTATCAGGTTTGACAGTGTCAAATCTGTCTATTTTTATTTGGCTAGTGTGGATAAAGTTAAAAGTTAACCACATAGTGGAGACTGGTGTGGTTATCCAGGGCACATTTACTCTGGTATTACTTAATCCTGCAAAGAAAGTTATAATCTCTAATATTCTGCTGTTTGTAAGAAATGAAGTTTTAGCAAAAGAGCTATCCAGGCACAGGCATTTGGTGTGAGTGTATGAATGAGAAGGTTTTGAAATCCTAAAAACATTAGCAGAGTGAAAAATCACACCATCACTGAGTGTTCATCCTCTCAGTCAGAGGAAACTTTGTATAAACTTATTACCGCCTCATGTTTATTCACATGCAAATTTAGGCTGTACCACTGCATGCTCTTGATTGGTGGACCCTCGCAACCTCTGCCTCAGTCCACTCCCCCTTGTGTTCCACCTCAACTTCCCACTTCTGCCTTCCTGTTGGTCCGGCTCTGCAATGAGACTCCAATGAAGGTCTAGGATACATCAAGGCATCTGTTGAAAAGCCCTGTCTTGAGGCAGTGAGGGCAGCCCCAATCTATTGCGTGAAGCATGTCTTTATTAGTTGGTTTTGTGATGTTTGTTATGTTCTTGTGATTGCATGTTTTTCCCAGTCTTGAACTGAGCAGATTTGGTGGCACTTTTTGAATCATTGGTGCGCCTTTAATTTAGCTTTAGTTCTTAGACCTTTGGTTTGATTGTAATCTAATTTTTTTGTCTTGTTTCAATGGTCTTAGACTGACTGACACTCCCTCACGCATCCATACACCGCCTTTGTGAACACCTACAAAACCTGCTTTAACACTGAGGAAATATATGTTTGTTTGATTTACCCTAAGGTTATGGGATGCTATGTTGATTGTATTTATCTGTTGGAAAGCTAGAGCAGAGTAGTTGCATAACTATGCCATAAAAGAAGAACTAGATGTTTAGAAACAACAGACAGATCAATATTGCTACAGATAAAAGAGCATCACTACCTGTAAAAACATTATAGTTACCTTTAAGATATTTTGTTTTAAAAGTTTTGTTCACCAAAGCTACAGCCACAGCTGCTATAATACTTTTTTTTTTTTTTCCCATAAACTGCAAAAGTTAACATTTTTTGTTGGGAAGTCAAGAAAAACATGAAAAACCAAAACATTATGAACGTGCTAATAAGTGTTTTTGCATACATATTAAATAACCTATAACACAGAGTGTACATCATTAGAGAGGTTACCGTGTAGTTCACCTTTGTTGTTTGCTATCTCGTTGAACCACTGTATTCACCAAAAACAATAACTTTGAGCACTGCTGCAAAATTGTGTAATCAGCACAGCAAAATCAATGTGTTTGGGTGCTCAGAGAAAAGCGGGCTCGAACGATTTTTCTTTCATGTAAAGACGTGCATTCCTGTGTGTGTCCGCGTGTGTGTGTGTAGCTTTGTCATTCTTGTCATTTTATCATCAATTTCATAATATTCTGTATTCCTTTTGTGTCTCTCTCATAACCACAGAGAGACAATCTACGATTCATACTAACTACACTTTGAGGGAGAAGTTTACTATCTGGCGGGAGTTTGTGGAAGCAGTCTAATGCTCAGTTTTGATGTACCTATACAGTAAATCATTATGTCAAAAATCTATGCAGCTTTATTCTTCAGCTCTCAGCCAAACTGATTAGCTGGTGCAAATCACTCGATAACTCAACAGCTATAAGCGAAAAAAGAAGGAGGGAAAAAAAAGCACCTCTGATGGCTTCTTTCAGAAAATTGCAGTTGCAGTTATCTTAGCAACGACAGGCACCATCAGTGTTTCTGCCAAATATCTGTTGTGTGCCAATTGCTTGTAAGAAAGTGAAGCACAGCTGACAGGCATGGAGAGATGGAGGTGAACAAGGACGAAAACATAAAAGCGCAGAGGAAAGAGGAAGCATGAAAGGAAGTGGCTAAACTTATATATATATATATATAAATAATTTAATTAATCTTTATGCCTTATATGCTTATCTAAACTCCTTCTCCATGCTGAATCACCGCTGTCATTGGACAAAAGTATAACCTAGACAGGTCACTAGTTTATCTCAGCGCTGACATATATAGACATGCAACCATTCCTACTCACAGACGAGTTAGAGTCACTGTTTTGTTTCGGACTGTATGAAGCACTGGGATTTTAATTTTGCTGCATTGACCCAATGATGTAGCAGCTATTTATCACCTCGAAGGTGCATTGACACAAGCAGCTAATGAGGGCTTCTGCTAATGCTGAACAATGGAGACTTTTAATAAGGATAACCGATGATATGGATGGAGAGATGGACTAGATGAGTGATTGTGCTGAGGGAGCAGAAGATCACCCAGTCACTCATTTCATTAAAAAGACAAAAAATAGAAAGAGAAAGGTGTCTACTTTGCTTATTTGACTTTCTTAATAATTAATAATAATATCTGCTTTATCCAACTGTGTTTACTGCTGTTTGTAACAGTGTTCCACCAATAAAATATAGTTTATGCAAATGTATATGATTCACGAATGCCAAATTACAGTCACCTATGGGATTTTTTTATTACGCAGCACTGTCAAATTAACACCTGCACTGGTTGTCTATGAAGATTCTCAGTCATCCAGATCATGTTTTTTTTTTTTTTAAAGGTTATTCAGTGGACTTGTTTTAGTTCCTTGAAGACGTTTCATCCTTCATTCCAAAGGGCTTTCTCAATTCTGACTGACTGGTAGGAACAACAGGTTTATAAACCCTGTGGAGTCCTCTAGTCGTTAGTACTTGATGGCCACCTGAGGGGTTTTTGTTCCCCCTGGCTTTAATTTATGTCACTGTGATCACCTGAGCTGAGATGTGAACGACTGTGAAGCCACATGGGTAGAGTTGAAAGAACACCAGTCGGCCTCGCGGTCTATAGGAGCTTGACGTTCTGGTCATCAAAGGAGTGTGCCTTGTCTTTCAGATGTAGGTGAACTGCTGAGTCTTGCCCTGATGAGCTGGTCCTTCTGTGCTGTGCCATGCGTTTATGGAGCTGTTGTTTGGTTTCTACTATGTACAGATCTGTACATTCCTCACTGCATTGAACTGTTTGTGTCTGGGTGTTTTGTTCTTGGGGTGGACCAGTTTTTGTCTAAATGTGTTGCCTGGTTTGAAATGAACAGGGATGTTGTGTTTGTTGATAATCCTCCTGAACTTTTCAGACCCTCCTGCAACATAAGGGATGACAACACGTTTAAGTTTGTTCTCTTCCCTGTCACTTGTAGCAGTAGTCTTATTTGATCTTCTCCTAGATTTCAAATCCAGCCAAACCGCTTTGTTTGTACAATTGTAGTCCAGCTTTTTTGACCAACAGTCACCATTGTGGCACCTGGCTCACTGTACTGTCTTCTTCATCAATGCTGCCAAACTCTTTATCTCAGTGTTTCCAAGTCAGGTTTTGGCATAACAATAGTGATTTAAAACAATAATTTACATTTTGCTTTGCAGATTTTATGGAATTTTGGTTTAATATGGTGCTATATTTGGGTTAAAACTTTGCCTGGTTCTGAGACTAGTGCTATTTGTAAAACCTAAATTATTATTATTATTATTACTAAATTAGTAAAAACCCTGAACAACACTATTTCAATACACTATGCTTTATTTTTCAAATGTTTTCGCTGCATGAGGATTTTCAAATTAGATGCTTTAATCCCAAAACTAAATTACCATTCATGGTCACATCCACATAGTCATCACTTGAGCACCACCTAACCTAATACCTGTGTTTTTTAAAAGTTCTCCATCTGAATATACAATGCCACCCCCTATTTTCAATAAACTCTTCATTAACAACACATCTTTTACATCCACCTGTAGCTATCTGTTCCATTTTTACAAATATTAAAAAAATCATACATCACACTTTTCCTCTATGGACACAGACTCTCATACAAACAAACACAGATGTTATCAAGGCTGGTGGCAGGGGTTCTAGACATCCCTTGAAGACAAACACATTGTGTTATATTGGAGTGGGGAGGAGAGGTTTGCACAGAGCTTCATAACTGACAAGACTCCCATTTAGTTATTGAGGGGACAGCGGGGAGAGGTGAATGAGGGAGGAAAAATGGGGTGGCAAAGTGGATGACAAACACAGGCACAGCTTTACAGGAAAACAGGACCTCCTTAGGGAAAGAAAAATAGGGAGAAGTGTGTGGAGATAGAAAAATAGAAGTAGGGACAAAAAATGAAAGATTAGAGGACAAACACAGCTTTAAAGCTGGCAAGACGTCCTGCTGAGCCCTACACGAGAGAGGAGATGTTTCTAGAATAGAAGTGACCACATGAGAGAAGAGAAACTGTGACAAACATGCGCCTGCTATACAAGAGAAAGTCCACTTTCCACTAGAAAATTTATTTTTGTTGTTTTTTGCAGTGTTTTATCTATTCTTAACTAGCCAAATATGCGGTACAGGGGATGGACTAGGGGAAACTAAGAGTGAGACCTCACAGTGAGGTCCATATGCTCATTAGGTGGTGTTTAGTTTCTTCTTGTATATGTATACACGTCTTCTTCACGCCTCGCTCCTTCCCGTGTGCCTCTACTCTGCAAATTAAAAGATGCATGAGCTGAGCAGAGTTTACAGGCTATAAATCTGTCTCAAAACCAGTTCTACCCTTTTAGTGTGGGGGTGGTATTGAAAAGTGTGTTACAGCAATACTGAGTAAGTAAAACGGTGTATTAACTAAATTCGCTGAGCAAGCACCTTAGTAAAAAAAAAAAAAAAAAAAAAGTAATAGAGTGGGCTACACATGGATTATACAGTAATACATACACACAACACACCTAAATGGGTTAATTTAACATATACACACACAAACTTAAAATAAGCCCCAAATTTGTGTCACTTTGCTTTATTCACACTGCAGTTACTAAAAGCAAAAATAAAGCCAAGCTACAAAGGTAGGTCATTTATATGGAGTTTGATATGAAGGCACCAACAGAGATGTTTTGGAGACTACTGATTACACCTCTTTTAAAATGGATTACAGCATAGAATTGGCTTTGGGCACTGAATTGCTTCGATGTTCAAACAATGAGCTCAGTGTACTAATCTGTATGCTAAGGAGCACGTGTGATTTTTTTAACTTGAGTCTCTATTAATAATAGGAGATTTTCTTTAGAATCAGTTTCCAGACAATGGAAGCTGATGAGGCTCAGAAACAGAGATGATGGGTGTCCCACATAATCGAAACTAATGGATGGGAAGTCAGGATAGAAGAAAAATTGACTTATTCTTACATATTATCGTAAAAAGATGACGTAAAAAGAGGTATAACCTAATTACAATATTATACACATATTCAGTGCATTAGTAAACTACTATGTGAGCACATGTCTTTAAATGTCTTTAAGCAAAACTATAGTTAAAATTAACCTGATTACATTTGGGCACACAAACATGCCTGCACACATGTCAAAGTGTCAAAATCAAACTAACAACAACAGATTTGCCACAGCACTTGTGGACTACTTGACATTTAAACAAGTTTTAAAAGTATAATTGCATTTCTGGCGATGGAACTGGTTTCATTTGTGTTTCATCACAATTTGTGCTCATTAATGACAACATCATAATACTAAAAACAAAAAGCAGGATCTAAGTCAGAATACTACTGTCTTATATCCTGAGAACAAAGGATGTGTGGGAGTTACATATTTTATTGAACTGTATAAAATATACAGTGTATATCAAATAAGAAAATATAAATGCCATGTATAACATTACACCTGTGTCCAACCAGTGTGCTCCCCTGCTTTCACTGCCAAAGATAAAGATGAGATAAAACAAAGGCAGATAAAGATCAGACAAAGTTAATTTGCATTGTTGTCATACAAAATAAATTGTCCTGTGCTTTCATGTTGACAATAAGGTGTTGGACACACCATGGATCATCCATGGTAACGGGGCCAACATTTTGTAGAATATCCTTCCAACCAAACACTGCTGTAGCTGATTACACTGATTAGGACCTTCAGCCAGAGAGAAGGATGTAATCACTCAAATAACCTGCTGCTGTGTTTGGTTAAAATGAAATCCAGCTTCCCTGGCATATGGCAGAAAACCACTGCTCTTAGGCTGGAGGTACGCCTAGCTTTCCAAATTACAAAGTTTAAAACCCCAGTGAATACAGTTTAAAACTGAACACAGGTATTGGAGTAATACACTAAAGTCAGTGCAGCAAAATGAATCAGGAAGGAGCTATTAAGTAGAAAATCTCAGGTATAAGACGTTTAAGTGTCCTTTTAAGTGAAATAGCTTTCTAGACATACTGTAGTCGTTGATCTACAACCAGTGAACCTAGAGGAGAAGCTCATCACTACTTCACTGCGGTGAAGGAGTTCCACACAATGACATGTCACACAGTTATGTTATTACCACAAGTAGAGTTTGCCGTACAGTTAACTGTTTATTATATCAACCATAAAGAAGTTATTTTAACCCAAACAGTAATTTTCCCAGTTGTTTATGTGCTTAAACATTGAGTTATCACATAATAAAACTCATACTGTACTTTATTTTTCAGCTGTAATGGTTTGGGTCTTCTACAGAGTATGGACACATGACATAGTGTATTTGCTGTATTGTTATTGCTATTTTGGTGCATTTAATCAATAAAATGTACATGGGCAATGTATTTTTGTAGAGTAACAATTTATGCGCGACTTCTCATTTACATTGATCGTGAATATATGGCAATTATTTTAATAGAATAATTTAATCAGGTAGCAGTTACATTCCCCACTAAGACATTTCCTTATTGCAGTTTAGATGTATATAAATATCATTTTTAGAAGACTAGGTAGCATTTAAAATTATGTTGTGTTTATCTCCACTGCAGCTACACAGCACATGCTTTTTTAAAATGCTTTGGCATATGCAGGGAAACAGCACATAATATAACACAGCTGGGAGAGAGGGTATCTTTCATTATCGTCACTGATGGATGTTTCCGGTCATGGTGGGGATGGAGAGCTTCCCTCACAGTTAACAGTGGGACTTCATGCAGAGTGACACTCCTTAATGAAGGGCTAGCAGAGAGGGACTACTCTGGTAGAGCTCCGTATTGCGTTGAGTAAGAGCAGTGATGACTTTGTGCTGGGAGAAAGAGAACAGTGTGATGGATTTAATTATGCTGCAGGACTATGTGTGCAACAAGCACTATCTCCAGGAAGGTGCTGCTGCATACAAACAGGAAAAGTTGGACATATTAAGCTGCTACCTCTACATGACAGACTAAACAAGTTCCCCTAGACTGATAGGGGAGGACAATATTTAATATTTTCTTTCAGACAGACATAATGTGAACCAAAAAGTCCAAATAATATAAAATAAATATGTTCAGGAAATCTTCTATTCACTTATTTTCACTAAGTTTCACTTTTAAAAGTTTAAAAACTTTCATTATCCGCTTAGGGTATTGAAAATCATCCTTACAAGGTTTCAGTATATGTGCCTAGGTATTCAGATATGTGCCTCTGAAAACCCTAATGCCACAGACTAGAATGTAGTCTAGAACATACTGGAAAGATCTGTTATGTACAAGTATCCTGCCACTTCTCTCTGCCTCTCCCTCTTTCTCTCTTCCTCTCACTAATTTCACAGACAAATGACTGAGTCACCACTTGTTGTCCCCAGTCTGAGCGTAGTTTAATTCATTATTGTGAAGTCTGTCCAGTTAATTTAACTCCAGCAGCTGAGTGCATGCAGAGAGAGGTTGGTCTAATTGTTGGTTTGTCTCAGTTGGAGCCGCTGCAGTCTCTCAGCAGGAAAAGAAGAGGGGCCAAAAGCTCCCCACAGTGAGCCTGCTGGTGTCGCCAGCTGAGACAAAGCAACAATTAGCAACAATTAACAATTAGTCTCAGCTGCTAAAGTGAAACTAACAGTTCCAGCTACTTTGCTTCAGGGATTAGGTCCATTGTTTGTATTCCAAGACAGAAAGCTGCATTGATCAGTGAAGATTTTAGCTTATTGCTGGAGGACATAGTAATTAGCTCGAGTCTTTATTGAAATTCTCTCTGTCTCTAGAATGAACAAAATCTACACTGTCACTCAAATAGTTTTTACACCTCCGCATCTTATTACTTCAGCATGTGCATTAAGTTGTCGCAGTGTTAAGTGAGAAGACTTGACATAACCTCCGTTCAGATATGCACACATTTTCCATTAATATTACAGAATTCTGAACGAGCACCCTGGTTACTTTTCCATAAAAGTCACGTGAGCAATCTTACTAGGTTGGACCTGCAACATTTATGTGTCACTTTCAAGACGACACAAGTCTGAACTGCATGCTGTCACATTAACAGGTAGGCACCACAGTTATTATCTAAAATGAAAACTATTCAGGTAAAAATGTGAGGTCAGAAGATCAAGAAGAAAATATGGAAGCTGTGGGACTATTTCAAGTTCAAGTGAGACAGATTACAAGAAAATGCACAGTCAAGTATTTCAGTCCGTACGACAGTCAATTTTTACAGTCACTATCAGAGGGATCTCATGTTATTGATGGAAAAAGATGCAGAAAGAAACAGCACAGAGGTTACACAGTACACGGTATCCAGCAGCAGCAGACTGAAAAGATCAGAGAAGGATGACCAGCTTCAGCGCTAAAATACACTCATCAATTTGTTCATTGAGACTGGTAAATCAGCCAGATTATGTGACACGCAAGTTTTGAAAGAATTTAATGCTGCCCATGGTCTGAAATTAAAAACTCAACAGACTGTGTACATCAATTAATTTATTGAGCTAAAAATGCAGAGAGCAGAACAGAGAGTCTGTTATTACTGAAACTAAAATAATATGTTTATGGCAAATTCCATATGTTTATGTAGTGTTTTTAACGTAATGTTTTCTATTCTCCACACCCATTTTCTATTCTCCCATTTTAAGACCTATTCTTTATGCTTCACTGGATTGAAGTTTTTTTTTCTAACAGTATGTAGGTTTTGTTGCCTGGCTTAAACTGGCTTATTTTTCACGTGTTAACATAGTTGTCCTTACCCCACTGTCATATTTTGTTAGCTCAACTAACTGTGCTCACAAAACCATTACCTTTTCTCACAAGACAGAGATGGGCTCCATAGCTCTCTCACATTTGCAAATACTGTATTTATGTCCAGTTTGATGTCTATTTGTTTCAGAACATCCTTGTTCTATGTTTTATTTTCTTTTTTTACAGGAACAAAAATGGGCATTCAGAAACAAAAGAAAAACTGTGTTAAATAGACCTTATATTTGAAAGATTTAACTGACTGAGGTATCGCTGAAGCCTCGGGCTTAGCCTCAGAGTGAAAAGCTTTGGGACTAGTGTTGAGAGAATCTTTCCGTTTTAACTTTCTCTGTCTGGAAGACTATGAGTTGGTCTGTCATTTTTTTATGTGTTTACTTGAAAAATCATTAGGTACACTGTGGCCTGATGCTTTCACATTTTTCTGGCAGTAACGCTGTCACACTGCCATTATTTGTTCACACTTTTATATTTCTGTTTAGTAAGAACTGCTATTCAGATTCATCTGAGTAATTATGATTGAACCATTTGTCTTTCTAGATTGGAGAATGAACTGCTGGATAATGAATATCCGTCACACAGGAAAGCACATCAAGTGACAAAAGCTCCTATTTCACAATAATCAGCATTCATGGAATGAAAGGTATGCTATTTATAATGCTAAATACCACAAAAATGCAGCCAGACATTACTGTTTAATGTCTGTATCCTTACATTTACATGGCAGTATCTAACACCGGCATAAAATTATGTGGAAAGCAATGCATAATTAGAACTGGGACTCACAAGTTCTGGCTGCTTTAGCTGGGGATTCTGTGTATGTCACACAGAAGCAGGGATCTGGATGACTAAAATGTTCATTTCTGCTGATGAACACTGCAAAACTATCAAACCTTCCCCTCACAGAAAATGTCTGGGACTAAAAATTGGCTCCATTATGGAACAACGCAGCTGGCTGTAAATCTCACCTCAAAAAACGTGTTTTAGACATTATTTAGACTAAAACGAGGCAGTGAACAACTGGTTTCTATACCTGATTGAGCTTTATTCTGACTATGGCTTCTGAAACAGTCCGGAAAGTATGATATGCCCACCTGGTTGAACTTTGGGATGTGGTTGGCTAGGCTAAGTGATAGGATAGCAGAAGACTGGTCTCTGACTAATGATATGTTTATCTGCAGACAAATATATAAAATTCTGAATATTAATTTGTGATGCTCTTCTTACATTATGTAACAGATACATAAAGAGATACACAAAAGAATGAAGTTAACTTGTAGAAAGCTGCCATGTGATTGTCATATCAGTTTCATTTTCATTCTTTCATACCCTCTACTTTAATCTATCTAACTTGTTTCTTAGTGTTTTTAGGTCAGCATCCGCATGCAGGACATGTCTGATGCTTCATTGTGGAACTACCGTGAACCAGCCTTTAAGACCTTTGGGCTTGAGGACATGTCGGCCTTCTTTTCAGCGGCTAATGTCGCAATAAAACAACATTATGATGTAGAGTATGTCACATATAACCGGTGTTATGTTTCAATTATATAGGTTTTCCAGAGGAACCTGAAGCTTGGCAAATATGCAATTTTCTGATGGCTATAGTATAAAATATAAGAAAACAATAAATCAGAAGGTTGTTTGTTATTAAATACTATAACATATTGACTTACATAAAGGAGTTGGGTGAATGATTGTAAAACAGAAAATGACCTCTTCCTCAACATTCATCATTTATGTTTCTTTTCAAAAAATTTACAAGAATTATTTTACCATGTTACCGATATGTCAGCATGTCTTCAGCTATGCTATCATGATTGCAAAAGGGTTGTGTAATTTTTTTTATCCTTATAAATTAATAATCTGCAAACATTTGCTGATGATAGGCCTTTGTATACTTACCTTTTTAAAAAACAGCGGCTTCTAGCTACGTCATGTACAATATTAACAGTGTATACACTGTATTTCAGATCAGTTTGAAGTTATAAAATCTGCTTTTCTTTCAAAAACATGGTCATTTCTGTGTGTGTATGGGGCATAAGTAAAGGTGAAAAATAACGACAAAACTCAATGAGCAACATACTCTGTTCATGTCTGTATTAAATCTAATGAAGAAGGGAATGGATGAAGAAGGGCAAAGAAAAAGACACACTTCCTGGAGGAATTAAACTGCAATACCATGCGACAGTACATGGACAGATTAATAATACATGCTCCATTTTACCTGGCAGACTAAGACAGGATTACAGAGCCCGATACACTACCTCTACTCACAGTTACACACAGACATTGTAAATTACACTTTGTGCAAGTTTAACTGTTTTAAATCTCTAGGAGCTTATGAACAATTTTCCAGTGTCTGGGTCCATGATCTAATAATTCACATCTTAAACCAAACACAAAAAACAAAAGGAGACATTCAGCAGTTTGATCATTTTATGGAGTCAGTGGGTTTTATTAGTCGCATTATTAACCATCATCATCAGAAAGGCAGCACAGTCCTAACAACATGGCACACATAAACAGATATTCAATACGCCATGTTGTCCCATTCTATTTAGTACAGTAATACAGGCTGATGATGCCAGGTTTGGGCAAAAAAAATATTCCAGCCCTTCCTGGATTTCACCAAAAAAGTGGTTCCACTGAACAAACTTGTTGCTAATAATGCTGTGGTATAGCATATCCGGTTTTCTTTTTGTCTTTCCTACCTCTTGTGTCTTGTGCCACTCATCTTCCTCATTCATTCCTACCCTCGTCTCTCTTTTTCTGTGTGTTAGTCCACTCTTTTTTTTGTCACCAACCTCCTAAACCTTTTTTGTCTTTGAACTACATTTCTCATTCCTGCTTTTTCCTCCCTGCTGGACCCTGTCAGCCTCCCTCTTCCTCTTGTTCCTCCCTTTCTGTTTTGCAATGTTTCCAGAGCTCAGATTACTGTCTGTGGTTGACATCTCCTCAGAGTGGGAGTGTTATAATTTGCTAAAGGAGGGCATTCTCCCTGTGAGTCCCAGAAAACCGCTTTAAGTACTGAAAGTCACAATCAATAAAGATCCCTTTTTCTCACACTAGCTGTCTTTTACTTTATCTTCATATCTCCCATTTCTCTCGCTCACCCGCTTACCTCTCACTACTTTTAATTAGGCTACTGCTGGCACATTTGTGTTCCGTGAGTGTTTGTATTGTATTCACAAGCTTGTCCATTCACTTTGCGTGCATGTGCAAGTGTGCATGGCTATTGATGTGTGTATGTGTGGGCTTAGTTTAAGAAGAGCACAGACTGTAGTGTTGAGAAGCCAGCTAATTAGTGGCTCAGCTAACAAATGTGTCACTAACAACGCTGTACTTGTGGCGGCGGAATGTCTTGAGCAACACAACTACTGACTCACATTCAGAATATTGGCAGATATGAAAAGAAACTTGACAAGGCAAAAAAAAAAGAACAGCAAATCAATGGATGTATGCAATGAGATTGTACAGGTGCAGGTGCAGAACAGCAGTGAAGAATTTACTATAAAATTTTTGTGAAATCCCAAATTTTTGTGTTGTCTGTCAAAATATGTTGAGTGTGTCGGTGATATCAGCAAGATTTAACAGTGCGCACTAATAATCAGGGACTCTGATAACTTGTAATGTTAGATCAGTATCAGCCATCAACATTTAGTTTCTGACATAGATGCTAATCTTTGGGTACTGGCTTCGCGAAGCAGAGAAATCAAGGCGCACTACAACACACAAAGTCTTTAGCATCACTGTAAATACATGTCAGCACCGATAACCAGAATGAAACAATGGTTAAATGGAGAAGGAGTAGAAGAAAGTAAGGAGAATATCCTTACTTGCATACATGCATGTTCCTGAATATTTATGTGAAAAATTGCTATGCAACATAAAGTCAATTGTACAATTAATATTTACTTGTAACTTGTGATTATCACATTGATTTACCAAGCAAAACTCTGCCAGCGGCACACTAAAATGCACTTAAAAAGATACAACACCACTGCACACTTGCTCTGCTGTTTGCACTGTTTTGCGCATTTCGAGTATGACACAAGTGTTGTTCCATAAAGAAGACATTCTTGTGGATGGACATGTAGGACAGGCATGTACAACTGTTAACCATGCTGTCACTTTATCCCTGCCTCCTAAAAATTATGTTATGCAACTATATACTATATAACAAAGAAGAAATTACATTGCTAAAAAAGGCACAGTCAATTCCAGCTAATAAAATAATACAGTGGAGAATTAGTGTACAGTTTCTATTTTCTGCTTAGAGTCAGAAGAAGAAAATCAAACCTGTTTTAGTTTGTCTGTTGTGCTCTACATACATAGATGTTCAGGTGGAACAACACACATTATTGTGGACTTAAGTAGGTGGTGCAAATGTTTTTTTGCACAGTAACTTGTCATTCATTAGCCTACGTATGTAATGAGGTAGTAATGCACTAAGGACGCCATGCAAAAAAATTTATGGTGAAGAATTAATAATAATATTGACATTTTGTGGCACACACAGTCTGCTCTGGTGGAAAATCTAAACTGAATGAAAACTAACTGATAAATACAGCAAATCTTTACCTTTCTTTACCATATTTCCATATGGCTTAAAATTGTGAACATCTTTTCTAACCTGCTGTTTCTGACATTTACAGCTGTACTTGTCTTCTACCATCCACTGTCTATCATCTGTGATGCTTACTTTACCACTGTAAAATTTTAATAAAAGCCCACACCTGTTATTATAATGGTTATTTGTCCTGTTATTTTATTCATTTATTCATATTGCTTCTATGACATTTACAATTTTATCCCCCATCTCACATCTACCCCAACTACCTTCTCATGACTTGCTTTCTTTCAATTGTAGAGCTTCATTCATTCAAAAATTAATCATTCAAAAATGATTCTGCATTTGCGGTTTTGTTGCATGGGAATGTAATTGTTAGTAGACAGGGTCGGTCATATGTTAGCATGCATATGTTAGCATTTAGTTCAAGTCACTATGTGAACTACAGCCTCATGAATGTTTCAACAGTACAAACTTGGACTTGTAAATATATGTAATTTTTGTACATTCTGCTTTAAATGGAAAGTACACTGTTTTGTACGTGTTACTAAATCTGCTATGTGCCAACATCTAAAAGCCAGTACTGTCACTATCTATTAGGAGTTAAATAAAAATAATTTAATAATGGAAGGACAGCTATCATAATTGATCGTGGTGCTATCAAAACACTCTCACATGTTATGTAAAGCAAATAACTGCAGGATGCATAACCTAACCTGAAGAGTGATAATACATAGTTTTCAGTGACCTGGTTACTTTCAGCAAAATTATAATAATTGATTTGAAAATTGTACTTTCATTGGTCGCAAACACTACTACATTATGTTTAATGGATACTAATAATGTGGAAATTATATTCTTCCGCAATGAAATGCAGATGTTGTAATACCATGAATTGGACAAGCAATTTTCCTCCCTTCTTAATGTGTAAAGGAGAGCTAACAGTTTAATTATAGGCCAAATAGTCATGTGGAATAATGAGAAATCTTTCTCGCTGAGCACACGTCTGGAAAGATTCACATAGAAAAGTTGATTAGAAACTAACAGAGAGACAGTCGGTTCCAACTAATAAAATAATGTAGTAGAGAATGAGTGGTAAAATTTCCCTTTTCTGCTTAGAGTCACTTAAATGACTGCTTTAGGGCTGCATGTGCCAGAGGAAATAAAAATCTGTTTTGGTTTGTCTGTTGTGCTCTACAGGCATAGTCTTGTGGTGACACACGTTATTGTGGACTTCAGAAGTTAGTGGTGTAAATTTATTGTGCAAAGTAATGTGTCATTAGGTTTTGTCATGTGGTGGTGGCTCGTGGTTCGACTTCCAGTTCCCAATCATTCCTGGCCACATGTCAAAGTGTCACTAGTCAAAACAATGAATGCCAAGGTGATTAATAAAGAATCAAGAATAATAATAATTTAGCAGGGCACACAGTCTGCTCTGGTGGGAAATCTGAAATGAATGAATGAAAACTAAGTGATCACACAGTGAATCTTTACTTCAAAATCTTTTCTAATCATCTGCATTGGTTACTTACTTTTCTTCTAATTTCAATCTTTATTTGTCCTCTATGTTATTTTATTCATGCATTTAATTATTATGGCATTTACAACTACACTATATTGTGTGTATTTGTAAAGCTACCACACATCCAGTTTCAGTGCTCATTTTAGGAGAGTGCAGGAGAGTGAGGGAAAGACAGAAAAGATTAGTTTAGTGAGTTGGTCTTGAGCCCATATCAATGCCAAGACACAGCATGCTCCACAGCCAGCTGAGCCGAAGGGCGTCCCAGGAGCTGCCCCAGAAAGAAGAGGAGTTATATGCACATAGAAACACATTGAAAGACTCATGGTGTGTGTGTGTGTGTGTGTGTGTGTAGATATAAACTCTCATAGACACACACACAGGTTGCCTCCCACACCTACTCTTCATCGCAGGAACTGTTCTGTTTTGACCGGAGCTCATTTACCACAGCCTGAGGCTATCAACACCACCACCACCGCCTCCCTATCCCCACAAACCCCCCCCACACAGTGCTTCTTATCAGCTCTCCCTTCACACTTCTTCTCCTCTCTCACCCAGCCTCTCTCTGTTTACCTCTTCATGTCTGTCTTTTTGCCTTTGTTTCTCACTCTAACACCACACTCCCTAATGCAAATACACTTCTGTTGTGTACAAGAGAAATCTTGCCATGCTCTTCAGCGGTAATGAAATGCATTTTCCTCCCTCTAATTCAATCACAGAATGCTCTGTGCCGAGAAGGTTTATGAATATGTTATTTTATTGGCAAGACAGAATGAAAGAGGAAATATATAGTCATGACAGTCCTTAGCTTTTTGAGCACACTGTCACATGCTCTGAGGGTTTGAGACTGAGAGGGTCCTCAAGCAGAATATGAGTCATACTCAAACATCTTAAATTATCCTAAAGTTTACATTTGTACATTACTCGACCTTAAAACATATTTAGAGTTCTCTTATTTTTTCTTGTGACCTTGTTTGTACCCCACTTCCATTGTACAGTACATATTCAATGCTACACATAATTACAGTATATGCAATTGTTTTTACAGCTATATACAAAAAATCTTGTCTTGTTCTAAAATGAAATTATTCTAATAAGACAATTCATTTAACATTAAGAAAGGAGAATTGGTGTTTCTTTCCTAAGAATTCCTGGAGGTGACTCGCCACACAATTTATGTTTTCACAGCTCTACAAACTATAGCTTGGAAGTGTTCTTTGTGCACTGCATTGTGTGGTACAGTTTAGCTCTATAACCTATTAAAAATATGCATGCACACTGATATTTTGAGTATTCAATTCAGTAAGAATCTCTACTGTCATGCAGTCAAACAGCTTGATCTTTCTGATGGAATCAAGGTAAGAAATAGGGCACAAATAATCTGTGTTTGCCATATCTTTTAGCATGCCACTGTTTCACTGCTAACTTCTCTTCTTCTTCTCTTCTTGCTTGCCAGGGGCCTGAACTCAGGAACACTGATTACAGGCTTTTTTCCCTGCACAATATACCACCTTGTTGCCCCATTTACTCTGTCCTCCATCCTACACCTCCATGTTTTGCAGCTGTAATGACTCAATTTCCCCTCTGGCATGCCAGGCCCTCAGGGATCAATAAAGTTAATCTTAAGTTGCCTTACCTTATCTTGCTTTGGATCCCAGCCTCATTAAGACATGCTGGAACTTTTGCCATATGGGGGAGGGAGGGGGAGCAGGAGGAGGGGATGGGAGGGTGGATAAAAATAGGCCTATGGCCCAAAAATGCGTCTGAGGTCTTAGTTGTGGTGGCAGCAGTGGCAATATGTTTTAATAAATCTTGATCCCATACTCACAGGGAGTGTATTTCTCATTTGTGTCCCTGACTGAAGGAGCTTTAATATCCCTGGGATTATGGGTGTGTGAAAGCCACAGGGCTTTGAGTCCATCTGTCAGAAAACTGTTCATATAAAAAAATAGTTACTGCTAGCAATAGAACATAAAACCAGGGGTATCTCCTTGAGATCATTCAAGGTTTGTCAAGGAGTAAAATAGAATAGTCTGTTTTCGTTCATTAAGCCAACTTCTGCTTTATTATCGTTCTGACAGGTAACAGCAACTTATCACATTACTTCAGTACATCAGTCTAATACAGAGCAGTCAGACCAGAGGCTATAGGCTGCTCTAGCTACACTTTCCATTACAATTAAAACTTGTACGTCATTTAATTTGTTGTTGACAAGTGAAGCTACACCAAAAAAGTGTAAAAACGTGGTTTAGTTACATAATGAATTTGAAACCTTAGATATGCTTGTTTATTGTATAACATAAAGAAATGTACCAGACCTAACTGATAAATAATTAGGTCCCATTTTTATAAAACACTGGTTTTAGGATACTACAATAGTTTCATGTTTATATAAAGGTCTAAGTTAAGTTATGGTTCTTCAGTAGATAAGCATGCAATGTGCCATAATTTATCACCACAGTATAATTTAAAATGAAATCTGGATCCTCATATTCGATACAGATACAGATCACAAAAAACAGTGAAAACAAGATAAAAGTATGTTTCTATTGCTTTCCAGTATGATCGCCACCTTATTGTAGTTACCATTATACTGTCTGACCTTGTTACTTTTTGGCTGATCCTTGCCTTCACAGCAATAAGTCAAGGATGCTAATTAACCTTCATAATGCACACACTCATGTGCACAGCCACATAGAGGGACACACGCATGCATGAGTCATCCCATCAGCATGATAGCCAGCTTCTCTGTGATAATGTTGGGCAGTGCTTCTCTCGGGTCAGTCGAACCTTGCCCTGCTGTCTTGGTGAAAGTCAAGCAGGCTAATCTCCAACCTTCATCCTTCCAAGAAAAGTCAACACAGACTGCCTTCTTCATTTACCTTGTTAGCTAACTGACAGGGGGCTGTCTGGCCTGCAGCTTAAAGGCCTTAATGAGCAGTGGGCCTTGTTAGCACTGTGTGGATGGTAAGAGACAAATGAGCTTGTTAAGTCCAGGCTATGCATATTCTTAATTAGCCTTTTTGTAGTGTGTTTGATAGCCCAATTATTCTGTGTGCGAGAGAGAAGCGGAGTGTCTGTGTGTGCGCGTGCAACACTAAAAGCATTAAAAACTCGCAAATAATACCCATCAGGTCGCAGTGTTAGTATTTACTATAGGTAGTCCTCAGGGCAAACACTTATTACCTGCAACTGTTTGATGTCTGCTTTGTTTGTTGTGAGTGTGATTAATACATAATTGAATGCTGTTTATTGCAGTTTACTGAGGATACACACATCACTCAAGAGTTACATGTGCATTTTTAAACACATGCTTAACAATGGACTCTCACACACAAATACATACACGTCTCCCACTGTTCCAGTAGCAAGGAACATTAGCAGACACATGCATCATACAGGCAAGTTTACATTCACCTTTTCATGCTCATTGATAGTCTAGTCTTTTACGCTCTACTCCAAACTTACATCGCCACCTACATTACATGAAGCATAACCTTTACCTGTTTATTATTATTCAAAGCCATATTTCAAGCTTGCATATGTCGAAACAGGTCAACAGACCTATCCTGTGCCAGTGTCTCCTTCAGACATACAGCTTTTGTTTTTTGTTTAACTGAGATGCATTGGGCAGTGATCATTGTGATTGATTCTGCGCAGAACTGGCTCATCTGAAACTAATTTTGCATTGCACTTGCTACACCCTCATAGGCCACATCCTATTAAAAGAGTCAGCTCCTGATTTGGGATGAAGCTATACCCTGATTTCCAACAACCCTTGTGGCAACAATATGTAAAAGAAGTAAAAATGAACACATCTAATTGATGGGCACTGCAGTTTTATTAATAAGGCTTTGGTCAAACTAAGTAAACTTTCAAAACAGCAGAATACCATAAAGAACTACTGCTGACAATATCCCACAAAGGCGTGAGTGGCATCAATTCTTATCTTGGTACAGAAATCACATCTCTCCCATACCACAACATTACCTGTTCATACTCTTAATTCAAAGCAGACTGAAGAAAATATGATCAATCCAAATATTAGCAGACAAAGCAGTCTATAACATACAAAAGGGAGACAATGGAAAACACCAAAGCATGACACATAACATCAATCACACTGTAATTGTAAGCAGAGGACATCAGGCCAGTAATTGCTTAATTACTTAATAATTCTTTCCTCTAAGCCAATACTGGTTTAGCTCCTTATGATGTCTGTAAATACAGATACAAATAACTCAAAATAGAAAATCTCAACATGGCAAATCATCCAACACACACACATAGTGATGCTTACATGAACAGGTCAGTTCGATCCTGTAGTGACGGATAATAAAATAAACTTCCCTACAGTGGAACAGACCCAAATAATTTGGCTGAACTATGTTGTGCTGCAGAAATAGTAGCCTTCGGCAACATGAAGACGCTTTTAAATTAGCTCTGCTGGTAGTGTGGTCGCTTCTCTTGCTGCCAGCTGCACAACCCGTGGGATTGAGACCTTTAGCAGACTCGCAGTAATAGGATGATGAAGTTCTTGAAGTCCTTGGTGGCCTGGAAGACTAACACAGTCATAACTGCTTGGAAAATAATGTATGTATACATAATATGCAAGCAGTCTTCTGTATATGCATCTACTTGTCTATCACTTACTGCATACAAACCCATATAATTATTCAGCTTTGCTTAGTGTGACTTTTTTACATTACATCTTTCTCCTCCAGCTATTGTACACTCTTTCCACGTTTCTCTCCCTCATTCTACCCTTAAGGCATGATCCACTACAAGCAACATGATCAATACCTCACCAGAATACAATGTACTATATTTCCTTATTAAGTATAATCTGACTTTTGGAAGATTGACAAGTTTGTTGGCAAGATATTTTTTGCAGCAAATGTTGAATTAAAATCTCACATTTCCACAGTTTATTTTCTACCAGTCTGACATCATGTACTAGTACTGTATACTAAATGGATAAATAGTTGATGCCAGATCTTCTATTCTCCCCAGTTCTCTAAAACATTTATTTGAAAGACTATAAACAATGTCAGGGTTAATCCAAACAAATGTATTGTTTGCTTGTTTTCAGTGAATGCCTCCTTCTATGTTCACAAATCAAAACAGAAATAATAATAGAACAGGCAATATAAATTCACCAAATTACACCTGTGATTGTTGACAGCACGCTTTGTATGCACAAGGCCACTCATTTATTTTTGAGTTCAGACTCGTTTTGCTTTTGATGCCGATAGAAACCAGTTGCTGAAAACCAGCTGTGACATTTTTATTCATTGTTTTGCTGTTTTCCCTAGAGAAATGCAGATAAATGTATGTACATTCTTAGGATCACGATAATGTGGGACACCGTCCTCATTAACATGTTTGACATAATTTTAGGGAGGTGGTAATAAATCAAAGTGAAAGCAAAGCTTGTAATGGGCTCCCTATGGTAAATATAGAGGACATATTTGCAAATATGAATAAAAATCACAAATATTTTGGAGAGATATTGTTTTTCCTATATAAAATATGTGCAAACTTAATGTTTTTTCCAGTTTTCTGAACAACCACTGAGCCTTTCCCCAGCAACGCAATGTCTTGTTTGACATACGAATGCGTGTTTTCATTTATTTTGAATGTTTCAGACAGATAATGAGTTAGATAATTAGTTTGTGCTGTCGAGTAGTTTACAGCTTCAAAATCTAACAAAAGGCAACTATTTAAGACTGCTGTTACCCTTTATTGAAGGCTCTATTCTATGAAAGCATCTGCTCTGCCTAAGTGTCCTTGAGTCCCCATTCCACAGGGTTTTTTTGAAGTGATATGAATGGTACAATGGCACTCACACCCTCATTTTGAAGCCCAACCAAAGACTATAAAACTGCAAAAAGGAACTAATTATCAACAATTACCCAATAAAGAGGATACTGTGATAGATATTTTATATTAGCATTACATTTTATCATCATTTTATTATGTATAAACTTAAACTATCCAAATAATATGCGTCAATATTAAACAAATCCTACTCATTTAGTAAAATATATACTTTTTCATACACCTTAACAACTTGTTGTGTATTTTAATACAAACCCCATTTCCAGAAGAAGTTGGGAGTTTTTCTTTAGGACAATACAAACTAAAATCTGGGATTTTTGTCAGACCTTTTGAACCTTTGTTTATCTGACAAAAGTACTTTTTTATTATTCTCACTGACCAACTTACCTCTAACTTTCTCTACCTTAAAGATTAGGCTAAAGACCTTCCTTTTCCATATAGCTTATAGTTATAGCTCACTTGCCAATACTGCCATTAACTGTGTGTGTCTTCTCTCTCAGGTAGTTCTGCTTCTCCCTCTTTGTCCCCTCTCTCTGTACATCTCTGCCAGAATTCCCAGCTCTGAGATGTATGTATGTATGTATGTATCTAGTGTGCAGCTGCTGGCCCTACCAACCTGCCTAGGGTTTTTTCAGCTGCTTATTGTTATTGTCTTTGATTTACCTGTTGTTCTTTTCTCTTTCCACTCACCCCAACCGGTCGAGGTAGATGGCCACCCACCATAAACCTGGTTCTGCTGAGGGTTTCTTCTGTTAAAGGGAGTTTTTCCTCTCCAATGTCGCCTAGTGCTTGCTCAAGTGGGACTGGGTTTTCCACATTATTATGTATTTACTTATATTTTGTAAGGTCTTAAACCTTACACTGTAAAGGCCTCAAGATGACTTTGTTGTGATTTGGTGTTTACAAATAAAGCTGAATTTAATTGTATTTTGTAATTAAAAAACAGATTTAGAGATAGATGACTGAAACACACTGAAAATTTGTAGACAGGGGTAGAATAAGACCAAAAAGTATATAAAACATTCAAGTACCATCAGTGGTGTAGCGGTAACTGAAAAAGTAGTTATAGTGTAAATTTGTCGCACAAATTTTCTAAAGTACAAATACCTTGATGTTATAAACATTGAAATGTAAAACTATTTTGGCATATTCAGTTCACACTAGAAATGGCCAGTAGTATTTACACATTGTCATTTATGTTGTTTGACTTCAGGGAGTAAGGATGTAAAATTAACATACAACAAAGATGAATAACAGGCAAACTATACTTTTTCATACTATAGTTTGACAAAACAAAAATGTGTCCTGCCCTTCTCTGCATGTGATTGGTTTAATATTCTTGCCCTAGCCAATAAGGTTTCTCATGGTATGAACTACAGGGGAACTGAACTCCTCTTAATAAGTAATGAGATACTGAGTACCATCTTCAGTGGTCTTTCACCATCTACAGTACATCAACATTGAAAAGATTCAGGGTCTGCAGGGAAATCTCAGTGTGTAAATGTCTGTGAAGATTTTCAGTCATGCATGTCGAGGTTATCCCAAAGGTGCTGTTCAGTGGCAATTAGACTTGCTTTTCTTGAAGATGTTCCACCTTCCATCTGAAAGGCTTTACCAGACTTATAAACCCTAAGGAGTCATGAAGTCGTTAACAGTTTGATGGTCATCCGTGGTTTGTTGTTCCCCCTGGCTTTCGTGTTCTTCATTTTGACCACCTGAGACGAATGAGAGTGATCAGGACCCTACACCAGCGGGCGTAGAGTGTGAATAGTAGAACGGAGGGAAAGGAAAAAGAACATAAACACAAAAAGGAGACACTCGAAACATGCATCCAAAACTGGGCCTTAGTCAAATCCAGAAAAAGTTTGAGAAAGGGCATTTGTACAACTGACATTAAGAGCAGCTATCAAAGTGCTAATGACTTCCTCCACAGCAGTTAGCACCAATGATGCCTTTTGGACTGAAGGTGAAATGTCATCAAGAACAAGCAAGTCCAGTTGCCAGTGATTACTGCCTTTAGGATACTCAGTGTGTAAAGGCTGAGGGTAAAAGAACACTGTTAAATGTGAGTGATCTTCAAACCCTCAGGCAAACCCAGTGGCACTGCATGCTGCCATGATGCACATAGCCACATGGGCTTGGGAGCACTAAGCTGTCATTTAACATAATCATTTGCCGCATCCAGAAGTGCAGCTTGAAATAGAAAGCTATACATCATGCATTTCTATGCAGAAAAGTTGCCAAGTTCTCTGAAGACTCTCTGAAGTGTACATATGTTTTCAGGAAAAATATCCAAGCTTAAGACAGAAAAGGCCATCCAGACTGTTATCAGAGAAAGGTAAGCCAGTATCTAGGATGGCAAACCTGTCTCCTAAATATTACGTTCGTATACGTAGGAGTGCGAAGCTATTTGCAAAGTTGGGGTGGATGGTGGGCATTGACTGTGCAGAACCAACAGACCTCTCACCTCAAAACTGACACTCCGCCCTGTCTGTGAATCTCTGATGAGGTTTGCTGCCACAGGACTCATCTTAGAGCAGCTGAAAGGAATTGGAAGAAATTCAAATGCCCTGTAAACCTTAGTAAGTATAAATCCCTCTTAATGTCTTTCTCTGCTGCTGTCAGCACAGCCAAAATGACATACAAGGCTTTGCCACCTTCTTCACAGAGAATGTGGCTGCCATTAGCAAACAATTCTCACCCCCTAACCCCAGATGCCACCTCTCTCTCTAGAACACTGTCTGCCTTCACTCTCAGATCCGGATGTGTCCAAGCTTCTCCAGAGAAGTCACCTCACTCTCTGCCCCCTGGACCCTATCCCCTCACACCTCCTTCAGTCCATACAACCTACCATGACATCTGCTCTAATACACGTTCTTAATTCTTCACTCGCAACAGGAGCACTTCCCACTGCATCCAAACACGCTCTCATTTCTCCCTTGGATAAAAAACCCACACTAAACCCTTTCCTACTGGACAGCTACTGCCCAGTCTCCCACCTTATATTTCTTTTAAAAATTCTCAAAAGAGCTGTCCTGGCACAACTTCATTTCTTCATTTCTGCATTCACATGATCTACTAGATCTTTCTCAGTCTAGTTTCAGGAAAGGAGATTTGACTGAGACCTTCCTCCTGGCATTGGTGGATGACCTTTGTGCTGTAAGAGCTGCTCACAGATCATCATGTCATGAGACATCTACACTCTCTAAGGTAACCACAGGGATTCCACAAGGCTCTGTCCTTGGCCCCCTTCCTTTCACACTAAACACTCGCTCACTTGGTCACATCATTCAATCCCATGACTTTTCCTACCACTCCTATGCTGATGACACTTAGCTCTATTTGTTCTTCCCAACAGAGGATACTACTATTTAAACTAAAATGTTGGCCTGTCTTCTGGACATATCGGCATGGATGTCTGAGCAACACCTCCAATTGAACTTATCCAAAACTGAAATTCTGATCTTTCCAGGCAACCACTCTCCTCAGCAAAAGATCTCAATCCAAATTGGCTCGCTACTGCTAACACCTACGAAGTCTGCAAAAAGCCTTGGGGTTTGGATAGATGACAAACTGAACCAGAACAATCATGTAGCTGCGATCTCCAGGTCCTGCAGGTTCACTCTCTATAACATTCAAGGGATTAGGCCTTTTCTCTCGCAACACTCTGCACAGCTCCTCGTCCAGGCAATAGTCATTTCTAGACTCGATTATCGTAACTCTCTCCTAGCTGGAGCTTCTGCAGTCACCATCAAAGCCCACCAGATGGTCCAAAAGGCGGCAGCCTGTCTCATTTTCAACTTTATTTAACTTTTAAGTTAAATAAAGTTTTAAAATTTAAAGGTAAATAAAATAAGAAAATAGGTCTAAATCTAAGTGCAAGCTAAAATGTAAGCAAGAAAATTATGTTCCAAAGGAACAGTAGCACAAACATCACTGGGTAGAGTGGATATGAATACTGTACTGATACAGTATAAGCAGAGTGTGAATATTGCAGTAAGAATAGTTATAGTACAGTGTACAGATTAATGATATTTATAATGTAATGTACAGATTAACAGCTAAAGTGCATGTGCAATAATTAAACAGTGACAGTTGTTGCAGATGAGGTGAGGTGTGTGTTAGGTCAGAGTGTTGGCATGTCCTGGTTTTAAAGCCTTATGGTCTGAGGATAGAAACTCATTCTGGGTCTCTCAGTCCTGGCCATGATGCTTCTGAGTCTCTTTCCTGATTTCAGAAGCTGAAACAGGCTGCTACTGGGGTGGAATGAATCCTTGATAATCCTGGTAGCTCTGGTCCTACATCTCTTGATGTAAATATAAAGGTACTTGTTCTATGTAGGCCATCTCATTGTTGTTTGAGATTAACCCCAGCACCAATGTGTCGTCCACAAAAGTAACGATGGTGTTGGAGCTATAAGTGGCCACACAGTCATGAGTGTAGAGGAAGTACACCAGAGGGCTGAGTATGCACCTTGTGGAGCTCCTGTGTTGACGGTGATGGTGCTGGAAATGCAGTCACCAACTCTCACCACCTGTAATCTGCCTTTGAGAAAATCCAACACTCACACACGTAGACGGCTATTCAGTCCTAGATCCTTCAGTTTGGTGAACAGTCTACCAGGCACTATTGTGTTGAAAGCTGAACTGTAGTCAACAAACAACAATCTCACATAGTTCCCCAGTTTCTTGTCCACATGGCTGAGTGTGGAGTGTAAGACATATGAGATGGCATCCTCTGCTGATCTGTTGTGTCAATAATTGATTCAAATTTAATTGATTGTCCCCATTGATTTAGCAGTGTCTGTCCTACTCAGTCTAATGCATGAGTGATAATGTTAATGTGTCTACTTTACAGTGGAGATGAATATTACAAAGAAACTGCAGCAAAGCCAACATGTTGTGGATGTTGTGGATAATAGTGCAGCAATAGGGCAATGACATTACTAAGCAAAACTACAAATTAAGAAGAATAATCATGTATGTAAATATAATAATGAAATATCAAGTATGTCATTATTATAATTATTTAGCAACACAACAAAACTAAAGTTCAAAGCAAAACAGTGACATTTGTAATTCGGCCTTTGAAAGGTCATTATTTGAGTTTGAAATAACATCTGACAGAATCTGGAGTGCATCAAGTAAAATGCTGTTGTGCACATGTGAATGTGTTGTGAATAAAACAGAAGTGAGAAAATAAGTTAACTTTTAAAACACTTTTTGCGGCTTTGGAGCAGCACTTAGATTATCCATAAAACTGCTTAAAGACCTTTCAAACTGCACTTGCCCCAATCTCAGTGGCAATTAACACTGTGTCTAATTAATAATTTATATATCAAATTAAATAATTGATAATATGACTCCATTAACATTTTCATGCTTATTTGATAAAGCAATTAGCCATCTGTTGATAAAGCAGATCTCCGAACACATGCTGCTGTAATCTATTCACACACACACTGACAAAGATCAGAAGATACACACACAGCTGTCACCACAATACAAGGTTTATTTTATACTCTGGGTGTGTGTGTGTGTGTGTGTGTGTGTGTGTGTGTCTGTATACATTTACACCTCAAAATGAGGCTTCATAGTTGACCCAGCAAGTCATGAACTTGTGTAAATGTGTATGGGTGTCATATAGTGCCATCTGTTCTCACAGTTTTAGGGCACTGCGTGTTTTAACAAAGATGATCTTGAATCAACAGAGCAGTTCACTCACGTGTGACCAACCCATCTGACTACAGTATTTAACTTGAACAACAGTAAATGTCATTGGATTGCTTCCACCTGCACCACTGTGTGTAACTCTGTTTCTTAATAGGACTTCATTAAAGATCATTATATTTTTCATGTTCTTTAAAGAGTCTGATGGGGAGTGTAAGAGACACAGTAATTGTTATGATCTGCTTTTAATGCTGCCAACAGTAAATAAAATGTACTGTAGTTTCTCTCTTGAAAAATATTAAAATTATTGTCCTCTAACAGATTACAAGGGGCGAGGGAGGCCATTTCACATGCAATATAGCTTTCTAAAATAGACCATGCATACTCACTTGTAAGAGAGCTTTGCATACTCTCTTACAAAAAATGTTAAACATTTAGAACATTTAGCCAGAATGCTCCTCAAGTACAGGTAGTTAGGTGTCATTGTCTATCCCTGCAAACATTCCAGCAATCAGTTTGTCCATTGGAAGGCAAGGCTGCCAACTTTTCAGAAGTGAGATCCTCAAAATAAAGGTATTGGTTCTGCGTGTGCACATGCACAACATCCCCATTACGCATGCTGAGCCATTTTGTTTAACACTATACACCTACCCCGTATGGCTCAGGTTCTTCATACTTTAGCACTGCAGCTGCATCTGATCCCAGCACAATCAGGACAGTTCAGAATGTAACAATAAATTATATTGTGAACTTTTCTACAGGCTCTCCTCATGTGCCACATCAGAGATTTCAGCATATTTTTATTTTACTGTGCAGTGCAGTGGAAAGTCAATTTTTTAAAATTTTTTGACAACTTTCACCCACTGTCATAACCGCTCCGAAATGTCCAGTTAGTGTGTCTGTCACCGCAGTTGCATTTGTGTTAGCGATGTCTGCTGGCAATGCTCGCAGGAACAATGTGTAACTATGTATTTGCCTTCAAAATAAAAGAGGTCTGACTGGAGGATGCTTCCAGTGGAGGGTCTTTTGTCAGGACTGGTAATAACACGCTGCCCCCAGTGGCTTTGCTCCTTGTCAGCATATATATGTGTTTAACAGCAGTAGCTGTTTAATTTGCATGATGCATATAAAATAGTTGACTTAACAGAAAGACACGGACAATAGGTTAGGTGAGAAATTGTAAGTATGGCATGAGAAGCTGGGTGATTGTGTAATGTTGTATTCTTTAACTTAACTAGCTTCATCACAGTCACAATATTAGATCCACTTGGTGTTTTGGCACCTGTCAGTCACGGCCAGAATTGAATTTTTAAATCTATGTCATTGCTAACATGCAGTTCTTCTTAATACCATCAGGTGTTACAAAGACGCCTACAAACTAGACTGACTACCATTTGTTCTCTTTGTGTATTCTTGTGCCTTGGGTCCATGACCCTGCCACTTTTGTTAGATATTGAACCACTTTTGTTAGATACTGAATCCTGCATACAGGGAACACACCACAATTTGTTCTTTGTCAAAGTTTTGCAGAACCTTATGCTTGTAAAAATTTTTTGTTGTTGTTTGTTTTTTTGCTTACAACATATCACCTTTAAGAATTGATTGTTTCCTATAAACTGACATATGGCCAAACATTTGACATCCATGGATGAATTGTAAAAACAGATTTCCTGACTTCTTCTAGAATCATCATCAGGGAAAATTTGGTAATCAAGGTAAACATTATGTCAGCTAAACATCAGCATGTTGACATTCTTGTGTGCAAGTTTAGCATGCTGACATTTGTGAAATGCAGCCTCACAGAGCTGTTAGCGTGGCTCTAAATACTTAGTCTTATTTTATTAACTTACAGGGGCTCCGGTGCATGAACAGCACCCCATTTAGTTTAGCACCCTATTTGTCTCTTTAATTTCTATTGCCAGAAGATAGTCTAAGCCTCATTTGCTGCAACGTATGTTGATTACTTTCAGGAAACGCAACACTTTTGAATGCCTAGGGACAGAGTAAATAGCATTTAAACCAGTGTACATGTTTAAAAAATCTGTTTATTTCTTGTTTATTTCTCAGTGAACACCTCAAAGATAATGCGTCTTATTCTGACTCCACTGTCATAGTGTTAGCATTAAGGGAGGCTGAAAATGTTTTTCATATCTAACATATTTTATGCACATGCAATAGCTGCCAAAATGTCAGACAAACATATAAAGATCTACCAAATTTCAAGTTATTTTTTTGCAGGTGAACTACGTAATAATGTGAATAGTACTAATAATGCCACTTCCACTAGAGCAGGGGTGTCACACTCAATTTCATCACGGACCACATCACCATTATGGCTGCTGTCAAAGGGCCATTTGTAACTACGACTATATGCAGTGCCCAACGCATCCATATAAACAGAGTAGGCAGAAAAAGTTGAGCCAGAAAAATGCTGAAGATCATGCCACTCTCACTGCACAAGTGGTGCTCACATATGAGCAAATCATAAAAAAACTGAATTTACCAGTAACTTTTTATTTGCAAATCTTTGTGTTAATCTCTGGCGAGGCCCGCAGACCAGCTTTTTTTTAAGTGAGGGAACGTTGCCCTGTATCCTGCTCTAGATTTGCTAAAATGCTGGTAAACACAATTTATAAATATGTACTGTGATTTTAATGACTTTTACCTGTGGAAGAGAGCCATGATTAATTGTTCATGTCGCGTGGTGGATACAGTCAAAAACTCTGGCAACGCGTGAGCAGCTGTGTTCACTGCTGGTTGACATGTAATGACCATGCTGAAGCAGGAGTTGAGTGAACAATCGGTACGTTTTGGATCTTTTTTTGTTTTCTTTTAGCGTTTGAAGGCAAACTGTGACAGGTCATGACAGTTATTGACGGTACAATTTCCAGAGTTTATATGTATTGTTGGAGACAGAGATTATGCGCTTGTCCTCTCCCACCCCCAGCTCTCATCAAGCATGATTGAGGATACATAAATAATTGCGACATATTTAAACATTTTTTAAGTATAAAAAGAGGTGATTATTAAAGCAGAGATTTTGTGTTAAAATAGTTGGTTTGTGTGTTTGTATGGCCTGCAAATAGAGCAGCAGTCAAAAAGTAAAATTTATAATAACAATAAAAACTACTTGTAAGCTCATAAAATGCCAAATTAAAATAGGGCCGCGGGCCTTGAGTTTGACACCTAATGCACTAGAGAGTATTTTAATTTTAAATGGATATCATTGTCAATTTTTGCCAATAGGTCTACACTAAATAGCCTATAATGAATAAGTAAAAGCTAAACACAACTAAACTATTCAGGTCATTAATTCAGTATTTTTGTAGAATTCAAGACTACAGCTTGAAGCAGTTAATTGGATTCTATCCATCATATCCTCTCAAGTGGTATCAGACTGAATGGGAAGTGTCTGTGAACTGCCATTTTTAAATGTCTCAAAAATGTTTTACTGGATCTTAGTCTGGACTTTGACTAGAATAGACAGAGACTTGTCCCACGCCATTCAAGCGTTGCCTCTGATGTATGCTTCAAATCATTGTCATGATAAAGGTGACCCATTAACCCAATCTCAGGTTGCACACTTTCGATCAGGTTTTCTTGACAGACGTAACTATATTTAGCTGCAGTTATCCTGACCTCCGTTCTGAGGAATGAACTACTGGTTACTGATGTGGCGGCTATAGCTGATGATGGTTTGAGTGCTCCTGCAGAGAATGTTTATAGAAAAATCATTTTCTAATGTACCTTGAAGGAAATTCTGGTTTATTTATGTGGCACGTCTATAATTTGGGAAAAGTGTAGGTCTAATCAATAAAAGACCTTCAACCTTAATTTTTTTAAACAATTTATAAAGTCTTGTCTGACAGGACATGTCTCTGAGAAAACTTTTGAATTACTTATAATTACTTTTTTCAGCTCCTGCCACTTTCAGCTGCAAAAAACCATAGTAGGCTGATGAATTGTTGGCTAGGAACATAAATATGTTCTAATGCATCTTTAATCTTAACTTTCACTTTTTTATGAATATTCTATTAGGTTTCCTTGGACTCATCATGAATCTAAAGTTTTGCCACGCTTTTGTTGCCACTTTGATCTGCCCTTTCATTACTTTTTAACATTTTCAAATTCCCATCTTCTTCCCGCTCTGTCCATTCTCTGTGCGGTTGCTTCTTGTCTGTCACCTCTCTCCTATTCTTTTTGTTTGTCTTTTGTTTTACTCTGTCCTTTTCTTCTCTTTTCCTATTTTCTTTTCTTTTTTTCACCTTCTCTCTCTCTTTCCTTCTCTCATCTCCTTTTCTCTCAGCTGCTGGCAGCCAATTAATCTTGCGT
This sequence comes from Ctenopoma multispine, assembly GCA_034779795.1. Lineage (NCBI taxonomy): Eukaryota > Metazoa > Chordata > Actinopteri > Anabantiformes > Anabantidae > Ctenopoma > Ctenopoma multispine. The sequence continues at coordinate 14,623,206 of JAUYWH010000014.1, read as the reverse complement.
TTTGTTAATTCCTCATGAATACCATGTAGTGGCAGCTCAGTGGGAAGATCCATAAGGATTTAATGTGTTTATTAAAGGTTTGACTGCTGGTCGATGGCGACTTCTCTTCTCCTGTGGCATCTCTGTTTCTACCAGCAGGACAATGCTTAGTGTGTGTGGGCTGCTGCTTAGTCACTATAGTATTTATTATTTGTTATACGTTGGGTGTATAAAAAAAACGGAAAATAGACAGCAATGAAACATGTCAGCAAACCACCTTTTTGTTAGATTATTGCTATTATTTTGTCTTTTGAAAGTCAAAAAAGTGAAATGTGGCCCAGTTTCTTGAAACTCTAAACACAAACTGCAAAGAGTTAACTACTTTCTTAAGTCTTACAATGATAACTGCAATACAAAGTGTTTAGCTGAACCGATGTAGCACAGTTATTGAAGCTACTAACTAATGTAGCCTATCTATTGACCTGGTATGATAAACTTTAAGCTCATTCTTTACTTTACAATCATTAATCTATTTAACCCTCATAGGAGACAGGGCGCAGCTTAAAGTACTTTTTTCTTAAGCTCATAGTAACATTTCTGTGTTACTAGAAATGTTACATATATATATATATATATATACTGTCTGTACCTGTTTACAGAACAGCCATGCACACTGAAAATACAAGAGACAAGTTGGTTAGTGCTTCCCACGTATCTTAAAAGTGTGTAGTTGGTAAAAAGGGATATTTGAGTGGAGAGTTTTGATGCAAAACTCTACACTATATAAACTCAACACTTTTCTCACTAAGTGCCAACATATGCTGAACACTAAACTTAAGAAAGAAGGAAGTTATAGCACGGAAATTGTATTGCTTTGCATTCTCTTTTTTGGAAGTGGAAATGTCAACTGTACATCTTTCCTGTCAGGTTGAAACGCTTCACTACTTATCCAAGCAGCTTTATCAACCTACTTAAATGAGTAGTGAAGCGTTTCAACTTAACAAGAAAGAAAATCAAGATGTCATCAACATCACAACTTCCAGATAACTTCACCTGGATGACTGAGAATCTTCACCAACAGTTTTGCATTCTGTTGCTGTGTCCACTGCCTTTAAGTCGACATTCATGAGATGAACTTGTTTATACCACTTGAGAAAGACTAAATTGTGTTGCATTTGTATGCATGAAGCATTGTGGCTCTTGGCCCTGGTCCACTAATAGTCTTATGTGAGTTAAGCTGTTAACATTTACTTGTAATACCCTGCAACTGAATGTTGTTGTTGCCAAGCTCAAATCAATTAACTGGACATCACTTTGTCTCCAGTGTGTTTGGAATGATAATGTTTTAATTTAATAGATATATACAGTAAGCTTGTGGTGTGCATGTAGAGTCCTGGCTCCTTAGTTGCAGCATACTTACTTTAGTTTTATGCAAACTTCATAGCTTGTAGTTGTAGGATAGTGGGAGCAGAATCTAGGATTAGTAGCTACAAACCGCTCATGAAATGTATATTTATACAGTTTGGTTTCTGAATTGCAAAACTTGTCTTGAAAGAAATGTTATCAGGCCCATTTTTAGCCGATAAGCTTTAGACTAAAGTTACATGTAGCTCAGTTGGTAGAGCAGTCTATGAACCCATGACTAGTGGTTCAACTTCTAAAGTGTCTTGGAACAAGACACTAAACCCCACAGTGGTGTCATCATCTATCATTTAGATGTCTATTATTAAAAGCCACGGCTCCAACTTTAACACCCATATAGATTGTTTGTTGCAAGCCCCTCATGTGACCAAAGTCATTGTTTGTTTGTAAGAGCTCCTGAAGTGGTGTGTTAAGCTCGTCAAGAAGGTCATGGGTCTGTGTTTAACTGGGTGGAATGGACCACATGGAGCAAGCAGAGGTGGAATGCTCCTCCGAACTCGCAGAGTATCGAAAGGAACGATATGTATGTATGTCATCTGCCAAAGTCGCTTTGACAGGTGACTTCACAGCAGTATTTCCCATATTTTCTGGGGTTGTACATACACCTGGTATGGGGGATGGGCTGGGATTCGATCCTGCCACCCATTGCATCCCAGTCTGATGCTTATCCGATCGAGCTACCACAATATGTTCTGATCTATTTATTAATTTTATGAAACGTAATTAGCCCTCCCTATTTTATATCTAATTTTATCTAATTTTGCTTGATCACTGCTCAACAGTATTGCTTCTATATTCCTGAGCTGTGGAAATAAACAATTACTTGAAGACAAAGATGTCCTTTGGTCCTGATTCATGAATCCCTTGCTGTGCATTGGAGTTTGTGGTCTTGCATCTTTCCTCACTTCAGTTCTATTCTGAACCAATGCCAGAACAAAGTTGGCAGCAGGGAGAAATAAGAGAAAAAAATGTTGTGTTCATATTTCTTTATCCAGTGACAGCATTTTCAGTCGGCTTTCAGCAACAGAGATACATCATATTGTGTTCAGTAGGAAATGTCAAATGTTAATCGTCTTTATTGAAACTAAATGAAATGAATGGTTGTTTCAGTTCTAGATAAGCATTTAGATTTGCCTTTCTAGCTTAAAAATTACCTTAATATGACTATATTATACCTCTTTTGGGAATTAAAAAGCAATACACAGGGGTTATGTATATATGTATTTTATGTATTCCTAAAATAAAAACTTTTTTCACAGATTTATTTTATCTCCATCTTACCATCTAAAACTGAATTTCTTCTAATTTAGACACACACAAGCTTTGTGACAGGATCTACTTGTGTGATATCATCTGCCAGGGGACAATCTGTCAAAGCTAGGACAGAAAATTGGCAGAGGAGAACTGCAGGACAATCCTAGATACTGGAGAGGCATGGTGCCAAGATGAAGAGAGCAAGGGTATAGAGAGTCAAACCAGAGACAAAGTAAAAGTGAAGGTGAGGTTTGAGGGTGAGGCTGAGGGTTGTATGGCAGAGAAAGAAATGACAGGGCAAAGAAATGAGAGGTCACAATAACGGGGGGTTGTTCTATTGCATTCCAAACCGCAATCACTGATGTCAATCTGTGGAGTGAGTACAGTAGATCAAAGTACACATTGCAGTGAAGAGCTACAATTGCACATAAAAAATTAAAGATTTTTACCTGAAATAATTGAATAATGCATAAACAGTCATGGTGACTATCAGCCTAGGGAGTTGAGAGTTATAAAAATTGGACAGGATGATGAGTACCAGCATACCAGTTAAGATAATCATATATACGTATGTATGTAAGCATTTCTATGGAAAATCAAACGCACACACACACACTTTTAAACTAAAAATCCATCCACACATAACTTTGCATTTGAGACAGCTGGACAGCCATCAGATTCTAAGAAACTATTTGATGGTCTGTTTATTCAAAAATGTAATTTACTCACCAATGCTCTCTTTCTCTCTCTCTCTCTCTCTCTTTCACACACACACACACCCACCCCGACACCCACACATTAACATGTGTCCATACATGCTGAATTACTACTGTACATTGTAGGTGCCATGGTATAGAAACTAAATCTATCTATCTGGTGTTCTGTAGAGATACTGTGTGTATACTGTATGTTTCAGCATCATAACATTTCATCAGAAATCAGCCATGACTGAAAACAAAACTGAAGGAAAACTGATGATAAACGTAATACAATAATTTAGTACTATACATACATATCTTAGTTTTATATTTTCAAGTCAATTCAACTTCAGATTTCTAGTTTTTATTGTTAGAAGTACTTAACAGTTGTTCTGACTTGAAGTTTCTAACGTTAGTTCACTTAACTAGATCAAGTTTTTTAATGAAACAAAATTAGTGTATCAGCAGACCTCCCAGCATGAATTGTTAATAGAAATATAATATTTTTGTACAATAATATCCAGTGAGCGCTTGCTTGTGTCTTAAATACAAGTTAAATTATGTCATCTTGTTTCCTTTCACAATAATAAAAAACATGAATCACTAAGGTTAGTTTTAAATTCAGTCCCTATCCTCATGCACTTGAAATGTAACAAGTCAATAGGAGCACTTTAACATGATAGCATTGTTTTGACTATGGTACAAGGGGTTAGGGTTCATAATGTCAAACGAAGAACTGTGGTTCAGACTTTTTCTCTATGGATGCATAATCATAAGAACGTTCAATAATTTAAAATATTTAAATCAAATAAAGACTTTATTTAGGTTTATACAACAGGCCATGTTAATGAAGCTGAATGTAAGTTCAAACCACCCATACAACTGATGAACACACTATCCTTTCTGCTGACACAGCATGCACAGTCCTTGTCTCACATATACGCACACTTAGTAAATACTGTACACACACATTTTGCAGTCATCTAAGTTGAAGGGATCATCAATTTTTTAATCTGCATTGTTCTTAGGATAGCAATTACCGTCCTTCCCTCTTGTCACATTGACCAATAAAAATTGGTCTCACAGGGTGAATAGCTTGTTATTGCAGTAATTACATGCAGTGGTTGTAAGTCTCTTCTCACCACTCTTTGGCTCTTTGTCAGTTTTCCTCTGTCCTTTGCTGTCCTCCGCTGCATTCCTGTTCACTGTGTTTTGTTTCTCTCTCTTCACACTTGTACTCTACATGTTACAGGCAACTGTGATCCTGTTTTCCTGGGAGACCAGGAAGAGGTGGCATTTGAGGGATGTGCATTCTTTGGGGTTTTTTTGTGTCTTGGTACATTTTAGGCTGCACACAGAAGAACTATACATATAAAGTTTAACTGCATACAGTTATTAAGGGAAGTCTCTGGTCTCTGTGATAGTGGATAGAGACTGCCAGGAGGAACAGAGCTGCACGTTGCACAAGCACTCTCAGTTCCTAACAACAAAATACAGGAAAGAGGAAAAATGTGTCTCTCACAACAGGGTAGGCATAGACAGATTTTATAGAACCAGAATATCCAGAGCAGTAAGAGGGGCCACAGGCAGAGAGCAGAAGACAGCGTCAGAGAGGTGAGGACCAAAAGCAGAAAAATCGGAATCAGACTTATAAAGCCAAGTGGGGATCAGCAGGCTCTGGTCAGGCAGGTAGGCAGACAGGGTCAATACTGGGAATGAAAATCCAAACAGGTAATCAGGCTGGAGAGTCGTCTAAAAAGTAAGAACAGGCAATCTGGCAAGGTTAGAGTGCAAGTACAAATCAAGAGGAGATTAGTATGTTACCTTAAACATGTAGAAATAAAATACAACTCAAACCCTTCACTAAGCAAATTTTTCCTGTTTTTATTAATGGCATGTCTCCTGGATTCTAGCCAACCAAGTTAACCTTTCTTGTTTCATTGCTGACATTTTCAGTCTAATTAAGTGCCTATGGAAACTGAAGGTTAGAGAAAAAGGTGTGAAACAGCATTTTTGTACAGCTGTTTGTATTTTACAAAGATAAAAATGATGCACTGTGGATTATATCTGTATAAGATATTTCTCACAAACCTGTGTCATTTTATCATGTTTTCATGAGTATCATGAGTAATCAGGTGTCAAGTAATGACACATAACACATTAAAACGGACCACACTTTGGTATAGCCGTCCAAATAGTGGCCAGGAGCATCCTGTTTGCTTTTATTTTTCTCAAACTGTGTTTAGAGCTTGACTGGCATTCACCTGTGGCAAACTGAAGTGATTGAACACACAACTGTGTATATAAGGTCCTATAAATCACACTACATGCCAGGATAAAAAACAAGCCAAGAAGTGCAAGAGCATAAATCCATGTCTAAAGATTGAAATGTTCCCATCAGTACAGTGGACTCAGTAATTGTGACATGGAAGAAGTCTCAAAACCCCAGGAAAGAGTTGGTCGTCCAACTGGTCAAGAAAGGCATTGGTCAAGCAGAGGACACTTTAGCCTGTGCTGATCAGCCCTGTGTGATGCTACGGCCCCTCTTCAGGCACGAGCATGTGCCAAGGCTTTGGAAAACATCATGTCTCGTATCACTGTCATGTCATGTCATGTTCATCTCCAGCTGGTCTAAATGAATATAGACCAGTCGCCCTCATCTCACATGTTAGGAAAGTCCTGGAGAGAGTGGTACTGACAGATTTGAGGCCTCTGGTGGAAATATCGTTAGACCCACTACAGTTCAGCTATCGTTCCCAGGTTTATTTGTAATCAGCAGCACTTTAAAGATAATGTTTTTGACTTCACCAGTGCCTTTAATAAAAGCCAGCCTGCCCCACTGAGAGAGAGGCACCTGAAGATCCAGGTAGAATCAAGCCACAGCCTTCTGGATCATTGGCTACCTGACAGACAGACCACAGTTTTTATGGCTGCAAGGATGTGAGTCTGAACACTTGATCAACAGCACAGGAGCACCAGTAGGGATTGCCTTCTGACCTTTCCTCTTCAGCCTGTACACCTCTGACTTTTAGTACAACACTGAGCCTGACCTTAAATGTGACCAGGACCAAGGAGATAGTTGTGGACTTCAGGAGGATTAGAACCAGCTTTAACAAATTGAACTGAACAAACTGCTGAACTACATGGAGAACAGCTTGCATCTTTTCCACAGCCTGCTTGTAATCTATCTGTCTGTCTGTCTGTCTGTCTGTCTGTCTGTCTGTCTACCAGACCTTCAGAAGTTTTTTGCAGAGATGGGAGGACCTGACAGAAAGTCAAACATCTCAGTAACACTGCATCAATCAGGTCTGTATGGTAGAGAAGTTAGACGGAAACCACAGGCTTACCAAACAGCATTTACAGGAACCTGGGAGCATGAAGACAAAGATTCTGTGGTCTGATGACACAAAACAATTTTGGCAGTACTCGAAGCACTACTGCATATGTCTGGCCAGCACTATACTCCATTCATCATCTGCCTAATATCATCCCTACAGTGATGCACGGTGGTGGCAGCATCCCGCTGTGCAAGCAGTGGGCTTCTCAGTAACAAAGAAGACTGGAATGGCTTTGGGACAATTCTCTGCCTGTTCTTGAGTTGCCCAACCAAAGACTACACTTTAACACTATAGAGCTTTTGTTGAGGATGGCAGTTCACTCTCTCTGATTTAACTTAATTTCCAAATCCAGAGTTGTAATTCCAAAGGGGTTCTACACACTACTCAATAAATGTAGGTTTTCACTTTGTCAATTCATCCTCTATTAGGTCCTTGAGCATTCTGTGAGCTATTTCCCTGCTGGCCTCCTGACTGACAAATTGGTAGCGACCTGATAGTGTCTGGCTGGTTCAATGGCTAGTCACCAGCTGTTGGCCAGCCAGGTGGCTGCTAACTGGTTACTGGCTGGCTGTATGAATAACTGTCAGCTACTGGCTGTTACCAGCAGTTACCTGCTGCTGCCAGGTTTGGGATGGAGATTGGCTTATGGTACTTACTGATTGGCTCGCTTTCACCTTGAGGGACTGAAAGGCTGGGTAAGAGCTAGTGACCTTGACAAACAACCAACATTGTTGTGACCTCCCGTTTTCAACCTCAAAGTGTAATATGCAGTAGTACATGTATTTTGTATAGCTTCAAATTAAAGGAAAATGATTCCTTATTTCTCAACCAAAACCATAACTGTGGCCATTCTGACTAATATATCATATTATAGTAACATTAAACTCACTATCTCCTTGCTGAGATAAGTATATCTAGGAACACAGTCCAATCAAATAAAAGCTTCAAACAAACATGCAGTATAGTTTTCAAAACACTTTAAAGGTTTGTTTCTGAGTACAAATAAAAGTTAAAACTGAAATTACCCCCTATATTAGCTATTAGCCATAACTATAGCCATAATAACTAGATAGAATAACACAGATTTTGTTTGTATTGTTTTTAGGAAGCATGTAATTTGTGTCTCTTGATCAATACTGATACTGATATAACTGGCCCTCACTGTATTAGATACAGCTATACATTCTAATGTCATCTAATGTTGTTGTCATTGCCTCTGTGCTTTTTGTTCCTGGCTTTCATTCCATCAGTTTTAGTATGAATTCTGTTGAAAGCCTGACACGTGGCATTTAAGAGACAGCATCAGAGTCATGATTTACATGGGTCTTTACAACACATTCAACTCACATGTTTTTCCTTCATCGCATCAATGTATTCTTATACAATATATGTGAAGCCATTTTAAATTAGCATTTTTAAGCTGTTATTTTTTTTCCAGCATAAACTAAAGAACCGAGGAATGGAAATGGATGCATGGTTATTGTTATTATCATTTTTATTATTATTATTATTTATGCTGTCATATGAAGATCATAAGTTAATCATCTTGTAATCTCAAGAAAACAAACCCATTTTCTCATGATAATTGTATCGGCATCAATTGCAGCATCATTTGATTTTGATTGCACTGTCTCATCCTCCCTATGAAGTTTGTATTAATAATCATATGATTTTGCCATAATTCCATTGTAAATATTTTTGATTTTCTGTATGATCGTATTGATGTTTCAGAAGTAGTTAAATTATTAGGCTACTTAACTGAACAGTGGTCCCCTATTCCCTTTCTCACTCTCTACAGTCACGGGATTGTGTGGTCAGTTACAGCAGACTAATATATGCAGTTTCCACCGTGGCCACAGTGTTTACACAACCTGTATATCGGGAATTCAGAAGAATGAAAGAACACAAGTGAAAATTGCCTGTTGCCCCTGTTTTTCTCTGAGGCTCTTTCAGCACCACAGAGAATTGGACAACTGTAATTTGTCTGGGGTAAGGGGGATTATTTCAGCAGCCTATTTTCATTAACACAAACTTTGAAGAATGACACATCAGGTGTGATTAAATGAACCAGACTCTCATTTTGATGCAGATAAATTATTTCATTATCTCAAGAAAACAGGCTTTGTTTTCTTAAGATAACAAGAAAATACAAGTAATTTTTATCTCATCATTTTTTTATCTCATTTATCTCATAATCATTTCATTTCATCCAAGGCCATTTATGGCTTAATGAAGAAACATGGTATGTGTTCTAATATAAATTCAAGTACAATGACATGCAGTTAGTTCCCCATAGATATGAATGTGAGTATGAATGGTTGTCTGTTTCTCTGTGTCAGCCCTGCGATAGACTGGAAACCTGATAATACTATCCTTGCCTGATCTATGATAAATGTTGCCCTGTATTATGGATGAATTTGCAAAAAATTGTCGGCCTAGAAAGAACCTTATTTGATTATAAGGGACTGATTCTAAAACCTGACATTTACGGCTTCTGTTAGAGGAAGCAGAAATATGTCCTTTTATCAAAATCAATCACAGCTTTACTAAAGACATACAAATACTAATACTAATGTCACACAGTTTCTTCTCGCTTCTTATCCACAGCGATATGAAAATACCACGAATAACCAAGAGTGTTAAAATATTAGAATTTTCTTCTATGTAGATTGTGTAGAAGGCAGAGTCCACTGTAGAAATACTAACAGGCTGACAGTCACCTAATGCTAACCTAAGTTTATTTATTTTTTCCAAAACCTTCACATCTGTGGCGAAAGATGCTGAACGAGAAAACTCGACTTTTTGTGTGGCATGCCTTCACAACAGCAGATTATGAAATGAAATTGCAGGCCTTGGCCAAGCAGAAAGGCTGGCGTTAAGATCAATACACAGTTTGCTTTCTATTTTACCTCTGCATTTCTCTCACTTTGTTAATTACAGCATCAACACCGATACCAAGAGATTTTGACAGATACATACACAGTCAATAACTTCACTATTTATTATAGAAAAAAAACATCTCACAACGAGTGCATATCCATCTTTCAGGTCAGAAAACATACGACAAACCCATTCACAAAAAAACTGCAAACCAAAACGTGTAGAAAGTTTTACATTTCGGGATTAACGCTGTCAGACTTTTTTCCCTGTGGGTTTAAATAGGGTTTTATCTGCATGCTTTAGGGCACAGCTATGATAAAACTCTACAAGACAATAAATGGCACAGTAAACAACACAGAGTGGCCAGACAGATAACATCCACATAACACCAGTGGACAGCACAGGTTAACAAGCGTTTGTTTAACTACAAACAGGATAAAAGACTGTTTGTTGTTGTTGCCCAGAGACCTGGAGGCTGATTCTAGAAGTCTTACGGTGTTCAATCTTTCTTATCTTGATATGAACAGAGTTGAGGTTATCACTTGCAGCCTCTCAGTGTGTGTGAATGTGCATTTCATTATCTACTAAGGCAACATTAATGTCACTTTTTCCAAATATCTGATGGTGGGAGGAAACATATCTGCCTCCTCTCCAGATCTCACCATTTCTCTCTCTCTCCAACAAGAGCTTAGAGATTTTAGCTGTGTGTTTATCCTGTTTATCTTGCAGACACTAATAAATATTGTAATCCAACATCCCTCTCTACGGTTTTATGAAGAGGAGTTAAGGGAGCTGGGGCCTTTGCTGAGCTAGAGCAGCTAATATTCACTTTCTGAAATCCAGCTTTTGGCCAATTCTCGTACTAGCTATGAAACTCCTACGTGACCCTGCGGGGATATCGATTGTATCTGTTTCTCTTATCAAAGTTTAAAAAAAAAAGCATGATAACACCAACAGCTGCTTAGTCAGCTCTCACACAGATAAATTATCTAGAAGGAGGAGGAGGATGAAGGGAAGACAAAGGAGACAAAGGTGAAAATGGCAGGAACGTAGAATGTAGATAAGTAATAGATAAAAGGATAGAAAGTCAGAAAGACAGGTAAGTCTAGATATTTGCTGCGATTACAACTATTAATCAAACTGCATCTGCTGGATCCTACATTTCCCATAATGCAGCAAACCAGCAGCATGGTTTTATTAAAAACCTATGTCAAACTACATAATCTCACTCATAAAATGTATTATCTGACGGTTTAAATAGATACTTAATGGTATAAACTTAACTTTATGTGTAACCTCAATGCAGTACATTATTTCTTTTCTCTTTAAATATAATCACACATTTGCATCTTACTGCCCTCTGTTGTTCATTTAATTTTCGCTGCTTTACAAAAAGCAAGACGACACAGTTCTAGTGATAAAACTGCCTCTGGAGTGTGTCTTGTTTTCAAAGTGTCTTCTTTTCTTTGTGACGCTGGAGACTCTCCCCATGACATGAAAACTATTGGTCTTTGTTCATTTTCATTATACCAGCCCTGCAAGACTCTGGGACCCTACTGTGAGAGTTTGCAGCCTCGTTTGAAGTCTGCTGATCTAAAATGGAGCTCTAAGGCAGAGCGAAGTCATTGTTGGCCTGAAAAATGTTGACAGAAGACAATGACGCATGCAAGAAAGTTTGATTTTAGAAAGTTAATTTAGCTAGATAAATCGATACCAGTTCACCCTCAGCATTCTGAGTTTTGTGTCAGTGTGTTGGTGTTTTAATCATGTCTTGGTTGCAATTCAGTCATACTTCTTGCTCACTAAACAGCGTATCCGTATCAAGAAAAAAAAACAATTCTTAGTTTACTTCCATTACATTAGCACTGCATGGTTGCAGGAGCCAACTGTGAACGTTTTCAGCTTCATTTGAACTCTGCTGCTGATCTGTTTTGAAATTGAGCTCCAAGGCAGAGATAACTCATGGTTAGCCCGAGAACTAAAAAAGATGCAAAAGTGACGCACACAAGGGAAAGTCTATTTTCAAGTTTATGGCTGTTAAATTGCCTTTTCAGTTTAACAGTAAAACCCCTTGTACCTTCTCATTCGAATACAAGACACAAATTTTTCTCATAAATTCAGTAAAAGTAGTGCATCTGTATGGATGTTGTAAAAGCCTGAAGAAAAAAGAGACTTCAGCACAGGTCTTTATCTCAGCACAGACCAGAGCTAGAACGATAATTATATTATACCTGCAGACACAAATGAATCTTAGTAATGCTGTGTTTGCTGGATGTCTCAACTGTTTGCCAATTCAAAAGCCATAGCAACGTATTAAGGTGGTAATATGTCAGAGCTGAGGTGAACTAAGTGTGAAAGCAGCTTGGTGTATCTAGTGAGGATGCACAGATAGAGTGGGAGGGTGTTGTGACAGAGCCTCATAAAAAAAGCCACTTACGCTAAAAACTGGAACAAATTGTTGGAACATCCATACAAAACATAATGAAATGTAACGCAACAGTCCTAAAATAAACAACCTTAAAACATACTGTATAACATTTGAGGTCATAGCTTGTGGAAACTTTAAATAACTCTCTGTCTAATTGAATTTAAGTGGTATATCTTCACATCCACCACACCCTCCTCCATCTTCTGTTTCTCCCAGCCTCTTGCCTCCATCTCTTTCACTCTTCTCACTTTCTCATCTTATGAACTACAACACCCACTGAGGTGACAGATTGCTAGTACAGAGGCTCACTCACGCCTCATTCTAATTGGAGGCTGCTGTTAGCTGTGCCTGCATCTATCTCACTATGTCTGGTCAGCCAAAAAAGAATAAATCATTTTAAACTAATGTCAGTGTGACTGTCACATCCTCAGTGAACTGAAAAGGTCAGCATCTTGAAAGGTGCAAAGATGATTGACAGCATTATGCCTATGGGATAGTTAAAATGGTATTTGGTTTCAACATCTTGAAAGATGCATGGATGACAGAAGAAGGTAAATATTGAATGATGCATATGTTAACTTTACGAAGGCCTTTAAAACCTGTTTACCCCTCAGCTTTCAAACACGTCATCCACAGAATTATGCAAACTTAAGAAAGCATCATATCAATATCAAGTGTATATTGTAGGTGATGAAACTCCCCATAAAGGCACACTGTTATCAAAACATCAGCTAATACAATAAAGTCTGTACTTCCGGTTTGTCATTCTGATGTGCATCTGCTTTCTCAGCACACCTAGTAGGTTGTGCTCAGAACTATATAACACATCCTCGTCTCACTTTCATCCCCTGCCTTGCCTGCTGGCATCTGTGTTTTTTTTGCTGCTATTGTTGATGATGTAAGGATTAATGATGCTAAGTGAAAATCGTCCATATGTGGTAGACTATGTAGTCATGTCATTTAGGGTGGGAAGATGAAACAGCATGAACAACTATTACTCTGATGTCTAATGCGTCGACTCAAACTACGGCTTCAAAAATGACCATAGAACTGAATCAACCCCTGTCTGATGCAGTAATACCTTCAAATCAATACCAAAAGGAAAATCACCCTCTTATGTACACTCCTTGTAAGGATTTGTTAGGTGTTTGTTTATTTGCCTTCTGTAACTTTTGTTGTTAACTGCATAACATGTTGTTACAAACAGGAAATGCAAATTTTACTAATCACATTTCATGAAGCACATTTGGCATCATTATCTGTGTTGGGAGAACAATTCGCTAGTAGAGCAGTGCCAAAAAAGACAAGCAATAAGAATTTGGCAAAGGAACCCGAAATCCTCCTCCTTCCTTTGCCAGTGAGGGGCTACGCTGGGGTTACACACGTTCGCTGAGACAAAGACACACACATTCCTCTGTGTCTTCGTGGAGACAGAAATGTATATCTTAAATACATACACAGCCATATGAACACACACATACAGTCTCAAAGGAGCAATGAAATAGATGAGAAGAGGATCCCGTGTGAGCCTGGAGGACTGGATAAATATTGACCTGAATGAATGAGGTCTGTCACAGTAAATAGAAAAGGCTACACACTCACACATGAAAACCTACAAAATCTACTTTACACTATATATACTGTGTATATATATATTTTTTTTTGTTCAGTTGTATGTTAACAAAACCTGAAATCAATATTAATATTTATGAAAAAATGACACTGAGCTTTGCTGGAAATTGCAGAAATAGTTGGAGTGTTGAGTGTGTGTGTGGCTGATTCATGAAAATCCCATTGGTCCCTTTCCCTTTGGTCATGAAACAAAGGTTTAAAGACAGATCATAGTTCATGTCAGGAATATCACTGCACAAAATGTTTAGCAGTGACTAAACCTTAAAGAGAAAATACAAATCAGAGGAGGAGATCAGATCTGATACAAGGTTTATATGAGATGAAAGAGAAACTCAGTTTTGTTAGATATGTGCTGAACGTAGATTAGGGAAAGGTAGGATTAAGTCAAAGGTTCCTCTTGATCAGAGTGTAGCCTGGGGAAAAATAAAAAAGGTGAGGTCGGACTAAATGATGCAACTCAAAGAAACGAGAAGGAAGAACGACTTTCATTTCATGGTTATATACCATGATGTGGTAAACAAAATCCAGTACGGATGTGAATCGTCTTTTCAAATGTGAGGAAAGAATGGGGGTTGTGGGGAAAATGCTCCATTGGTGTCTTTCTTGTGATGTGTGGGGGGGTCAATAGGTAAGGTCTGATGTCAGCTGTCATTGATATTTCTTTTTATTGCCACATAAAAGTTGAATTCATTATACAGGTTTACTTCACCCCATAAGTAAGTACTGTGTATGGTATGTTGTTGAACTTGTGGTGTTTTCATTAAATCTTTTGTTAATAAAATGGCCCATTATTGTATAGATTCATTCCAATTTCTTTTAAAGTCTTCTGTTGCCATCTGTATGGAGTACCAGCCGAATTCTTCTGTGATATTATTTTGTGACATTTATTGACTTTATTCAGTACCAGAGTATCAGTATAAATTAATATAATTAATATTGTGAAACAATGACTAATCATATTTGCATATGACATTTTAGCGAAGCTGCAACATTTGTTTTGATCAAAATACTAACCAATAATGCTTGCCATGCATCAACTTAAATTAAAATAAATTCCCAGATTTTACAGAGGTTTAGGTGAAAGTTCATGTTGTATCTTGTTTCTCTATGGGTTAATGACGACTATATTCTACTGATATATTTCTCTATGTCTCTTCATTTTTCCAACACTGTCAAATCCCTCCATTAACAACACCAACATCCTGACATCACATCTGATTCCCGTTTTTTCTGTTAGACTCTGGGGCATCATCTCTTATCTTCATTTGTGCCTCTGCTAACTGTAGACACATGAGGAGTCTAATCACCACCAATTCTCTTTGTTGCTCAGGGAGGATGAATCAATAAATCACAATCAATCTCATTCACATCCATTTGATCTCTACTTGTTGAAAAGATGTTATGATTTATTTTTGTCAAAGTTCTGTTATTGTGTAAAATTACATTTTAAAGTGTAGATTGATTTTGAAAAGTCTGCAGAGCATTACTTCACAAACAATACGTCTTTGACAAAAATGAAAGCAGACATGATATTCACTGTGATGAATTGAGCGAGTTGTTTAAGTGTTTCTGCAAGTTGATTTTCATATCATTCTGAAAGGTACTGAAACAAATTGCTTCCCACAAAGTAGACAAAAACAAAAGACTCCCCGAAATCTTCAGATGGATTAACTAGTCCTTACCTGCATGATACATTTGACTGGAATTTAGGATTCAAAATAGCAATAAAATATGAATATGACACACTCACTCACTGAATTAGTTTTTTATACCTTAACCTTACCAGTAAATTTTCATGACTGCATTTCAAACATCAACTAAAACTACAACAAATCTTTACTCTAAATAAATGGTTAGCTTTGTGTTTACCTCTATTTAATTTTTTCAGTTTATTTCCAAATGCCTACATTTCACACTTATGTTATCATTATTATTTAGAGCTTGTGTAACTCAGCAAACTGAACATTTTAATGTTAAAGTTAAATTAAATAGTTGCCCATGATGTAAGGCAACATTAACTAATGCTGTGACGTTCAGAAATAAAAAAAACTGTGTTGTGTTTATGGAGATTGAGTACCTCAATGTCTATGCTGATAATGTCTGGGTGCAGTGGAGTGCTGTTTATGAATTGCAGAAGACAAAGTTCATGAGCTTTTTAGTTCAATGGTAACAAGAAGGAGAGCTTTGTGGTTGGTATATGCGAAAGAGTCATATTCTCAGCTTAATTCTAGGTCATCTACCTCACTTTTTAAACAACACTACCATCTGCTGTTGTCATAATGAGAGCACACCTCATTTAACATGTCGAGATTTAACTTGGCTTTGTTTACATGGTTTACATTCAGGTGATTGTAAAAATGCAGGATATGAGGACACAAGCGACATAATTTAGATCTTAGGTAAATAATTACAATAAGTAATACTTCTTTCAATGTTTGAAGTCTTTTAATAGCTGCATGTGCCTGTAAATACAGTATATCCTGTCACATGTAGGGGGATATATATATATATACTGACATATAGAATCGATCTCGTGTCTCTCTTCGTTCTAGTTCTGCTTTTGTTTGAAATACTTCTGCAAACAAGTCCTGGAAACTAAACTTTGAGCAGATGTAGTACTAAATCATTGATTAAAGAGCTGTCATTAGCATAACAAGTACAGCGTGAAAACACACATGCATGGATGAAAACAGCAAACAAACTTAACTTTTTTTTTCTGGTCATGGAGCTTTTTAGGAGGCCAAGGTAGAATCTACCTCTGTGGATCCTGATGTTTACTTAGTTCCACAGCTGCAGTAAGCTGTTTTTACCTGCCAATTTGTTTCATGTCTGGCAACCCGTTGTATTGAACTTTTACAGGGCAAATGGGCAGTGGGAGAAAAGAGAACATACTGGCTGTAGTACTGTTAACAGAAAAGTCATTAGTTCATTTAACTAACTTTTCCATACATAAGGGATTTTATTTTTAACACTTTCTGAGTCATCACTAATGAAGGGAATGAGTGAAATACGTGGAACAAATAGTACACTAACGTATCAGTATCCTCTACCGTTTTCAGACCCTTATCTTAATGATAATGATCTTAATGAAAAGAGTTACATTTTTTATGTAAGTAAAGAAATGTCCCAACGTTACCAACCCAATGTGTTTTTAGCATTTAAAAGTCTGACTAGAGCGTTCATGTTTAAAATAAGCAAAAAAATGGTTGGAACTGCCTAATAAGTAATAATACAAAGTAAACTAATTAGCCCTCTGTTAATGGAATAAGGAGACATGGCATCTGCTCAGTCATTTATTTTCTCCATAAAATTAAGCTAACCAGTCTCACACTTTTGAGGCTGAAAACTGACATAAACTAATTCATGCATTGTTTTCCATGCAAAAAAAACAAAGAAAGAAACAAAGAAATTCATTTGAATCACAAATGAATTTTGTCGGAGGAAAAAAATTTAAAAAACAGCTTTGTGGTTGAAAGCTTTCCAACAGAACCAAACAACAAAGTTTGCTGAAATTCAACAGAGGGGACAGCGAGGAAGAAAAGAATAATTCTCTTATTATCACCCAAAAACACAGAGGAGGGGTTCAACAGCACATTTGGTTTGAAGTTAATTTACAGTAACTAGTTCAGTACCAGCTTTGTGTATTCAGAAATGCATTAACAAATATATACATATACTGCACATTGTGCAGGTGGAATATGTTTAAGCCCTTCGTTGGCTTAAACAAGGCACTTCACAAGTTTGTTTGTTTTTTACAGTACTTCTAAAAGTAAAATATAATTTCATTTCCAAGTATACAGTGGTTGAAATAAAGCTGTGGTAACCTTTGTATATTTTCTTTTTTTTTCACATTTTACACAAGGTATTTTACTTTGGGATTTATTTTCCTCCATCTTCTTTCTTTTTTCCTCCTCCTGCTTCATGGCTCTCTCTGGTTTTATAGTGCTCTTCTGGTAGGTTTCTTAGCTTCTCAGCAGCCTATAAACAGAAGAACACAGCAACAGCAAGATTTTACCGTATGCAGGCAGAAAGACAAATGTGGGGATCTTAGACTTGCATTATCATTTGTGTGCTGAAAACAAGTCAGCATTTGATAGCCTCAGTTTTAGAAGTATAACACTACAGATAACACATCACAGTCTCTAACTGAACATATGGTACGTGTAGGAAACCACTGCTTGTAAAATGACACCAAAGTGTGGGTAAAACATGAAAAAACATTTATAGATATCATGATGAAAGTAAATTTGTATCCAAATACTGAATGAAATGATAACTCTCAGTCTTGAGAAATGTGGAAGAGGAATTTCCCAACATGACAATAATACCAAAACAAAAATCATACAAGAGTTTTTATAAATGAAAAACTACAAGTTGGCCAGGTATGTCACCCAACTTCAATCCAACAACTCTAGAAGATTATAAAACTGAAGGCAGAGCAACAAAACCCCTGCAGCAAAGAGCAGCTGAAAATAATCAAGCGTGAGGGACGACAGAACATCTCCCTAAAGATTTGTGCAAGACTGGTATCATCTATGCCCAGGAAGACTGAATCTGTCATCAAATGTAAAGGCAGACATACAAAATACAACAAAAATAAATGTACAGAATATGATTAATGACGAGTCAAGTGACTTTTGTTGCAGTTGGTTCTTAAATATGTGTCATGAACACATTGCACAGACACCATTGCAATATTCCTGGGTCATGACAAATGGTTAATTATTTCAAGTAATTGATGAAAACTGCATTACATGGACAGAAGATGTAGGAATTTAAATTTTTTGTAACTAAAGGGGGGGGCAAAAGTGTTTTATACTGTACTTTATATTACTCACCTGTTCAGGGGTGAGGTCTCTCTGCTCCTGGGCGAGCATCTCATAGCCCACCATAAACTTTTTAACTGTAGCTGAACGCAGCAGAGGAGGGTAGTAGTGAGCGTGTAGGTGCCAGTGGGAGTTATCTTCCTTCAAATGGGAGCCAGTAGGGGCTCCTAAATAGAGAGAGAGAGAGAGAGAGAGAGAGAGAGAGAGAGAGAGAGAGAGAGAGAGAGACATTCGAGTTCATACACATTACTCATTTTACTTATACAGTACAGTTAAATGAAGAAAAACTCAATCAGGCCTTGTTTGCACTGACTGGCAAAGGTAAGGTATGTTTCAGCAGTTAGCACATTAATCAAATTTTGTCTCATCTACTTAAAATATGTCATACACCCTGTCCTTGCCTAATTATGAAGTTTGAATATATTTTAATGTAATATTTTAATATTAATGGTAAGCCTAAGCATTTCATACCAATTACAGAATATTATTGTAAGTTACTTGCTTTTACTTACTCTGAATACAGTGCAGAAATGATTCTCATTTTTGCATATTTTGACTTGTATTCCAGTTACATAATTTAATTGCTGAATAACAATTCAAACAATTCAGTTGAGCTGGGCTGAGATCAGGTGAAATTCATAGCATTAGACTCATGTGAATTAAACTTGTATTAGCGTTTCACTGTATATAAAACTTCACAATAACTTAGGGCACCATTTTAAAGTCCTCTTTTACTGCCTGAGCTTAGTGAAAAGTAATGAGGTGATGAGGGACATAGAAACAGCTGTGACACATCTTTAAAAAAAAGATCCCCAGAGACATAGTATCAACAATGAGAGCTCTTCCTTTAGAAGGAGATTCTTGACAATAGAGGCTGATCAGACAGAGATAGTGACTACAGGAGGGTGACATAAAGGAAACTAATGGATGGGGAAATAAAGGAGAAGACAAAGAAGAGACTGAAAATCCTAGATAAGGAATGAATAGAAACAGGTGCTTCTATTAGCAGACAATTACCCAGTTTTAGTTTGTCATTGGGTGAGTTAGTTTTGCTCTGTGACAGGTACTGAAGTAACATACAGAGACAACTCATAATAGTGTATATGTGGCACATTTTCTACTACATCCATATTCAGGATGTTGCAACAGTCTGTGTCCCTTTATATTTATTTCTGTACCTCAGTTCTTCATCCAAACATTTAATACCATCTGTCACACGCTGAGTTTTCCTTCATGAAAAAAATAAGCGGGATGCTTTATCTAAGTCATGATTTCCCAGGTGACTCCAACACCATCCAACCACTTTTCTTTATTCATACTGCCACTAATAAGCATAGCCCTAAATAAAAGCAGGCTGCTCCTAAATGAGCTCAAATAAAGCACAAACACAGATGGGAAATAACACAGCTCATTATGTGAGCCCGGTGTGAGTGTGTTTATCTGGACAGGAACATGTTTTACGAAATTAGATGGTCAGTGTGTGCGGTGTGTCCATGCGGGACTGTGTGACACACTGTGTGTTCTACAGTAGGTCAAGTGTGGTTTTATATGATGGCTGAGGATAGCTGGTGCCCTCAAAACACATTTGATTGGATCCATTTCTACAGGAGAGTCCAGGATGAATCAAAATGTTCACAAATAATACAGAGCTTAATGAATCCAGGAAATTAATCATCAGAAAGATTTTTTTATATTTTTTCCAGAAGGGCGGGATTTTGATTTTCAAATCTTATGCCGTAGCATGAGCGTGAAAGCAGTCCAGTGACAAAGCCATGCATCCATGGCCAGAACCTGTGGCGTTTAGGTAGACTATCTTTTCAATGTGTGGCGCACAGGTTTTGACCTAATTGGTTAGAAAGAGGCGCCTCGCTCAGAAACCTTTAGGGAAGGGAATATCTCTGTACTATGCTGAGTCTCTCTCACCGAGTCTGCACCTCACCTCATGATCGCTTCTAATAAATATTACTAAAAGGTTACATACTGTAGCTTTAAGATGCATTTATTACTTAATACCAAGATGAATAAAAAATAACGAATAACATTATTAGTCTTTGTTTCGCTTCTTATCCTCTTCTTCTTCGTGCATCGCCCACTCTCTTACACTTTGCTCTCACTCTTGTGTCTCTTTTGAATACCAAGAGGAGGGTGCTAATAAGCCAAACTGTAATATTTCACAGATAATTACATGGGTAGGTGTGCTGAAAACTCTGTCTCTGTGTGAAACTGGCATGTGTGTGTGTGTTTTCCCCACATTGCGGTACTAGACACTGCAAGACCATTCTCGTTCTTCAACATGTATTTACTGCTTTCCTACAGCATTGTAGAGAAATTCAAGGTTTGATGAGTTGAACCTACTGTCTACCTGCCACAACATGAACCATGATTTGTCTCCAAGAAATAAAACAGACTAGAAGATTAAAGCTAAAACTTAACACGAGATCTGTAGGAGTCTTCACCACAGGCACCTTTAGACTGAGATTTAACTTCAAAGATTTTATATCTGATAAAATAGAAGAAAGTGAGTAGATGACTGTGTCCTCTCATGCCCTCTGTCTTTTTCTCCATGCTACAGTTTGGGTTTATAAATATATCTTTCATGTGGGCTGAAAAAAAAAAAAAAAAAGGAACAGACTGACAGCAGTAGGTCAGCAACCTAGGTGATAAGTGTTCACAAAAGATAGAGAGCTTCATTCTGTGACACAGGCGGTGATATAATCATGGAAGGAGGTTCTCTGAAACATCTTACACTTTGATGAGCTACTTTTAGACCAATATGTCATTTAACTGTCATTCTTCTTTATAATGATGTAGAGCCAGCACGGAGCGAGGCGTCCTTCTTCTGAAACAGCTCAGCGGGATGCATCTGGTGCGAGGATTGAACCTTGCGACCTTTAGCCTGTGTAAGGAGAGCCGTGTCCATTCAGCTACGGTGACGCCGCTCTCCCTCCGGACACACACCACTCATCGCATCACTGCACTCAGCTACCCCTCCGTTCCAGTTTGTACCAGCTATAAGGCGTTTCTCCGACAACAGCTTTCCCCTCACCATCCCAGCACAGGTAAATATCAGCCAATCCCTGAGCTTTACACCAGCTTAGGGAAGGACGGCTGTGTTGACGACAAATACCTTTCTGTACAAAGTTTATAGTCTTCTGTGTGTTTGTGCAAGCTGCTTCCTCACTGCATGCCAATTCAATCCTATTGTTTAGAGACAAGTCATACCCACGTCTTGACTTCTTGACTTATGATGCAAGTTATTTCAAAATAGATACTCTGGATTTTATTGTCTGACATCTATGCAAATATGTTCATCCCTCTTCATGTTGAAAGGATATACACAAACTTAATGTTGCTCTTGTTGCATCTTTTAGTGTATGCTTGCTTGCTTATTCACTTTCTGTTTGTCTCATTACTGTTTCTCTCATTTCTCCTGGCCCGGGTTGTTTTGCTGTGATGCAAAAGTAGCGTAGGAAAAACGGTGCAAGATACAGACGTGAAGGTAAACAGAAAAGTTCAATTGAACATGTTCAGGTTGAGAAATTACAACGAACACTGAAAAGAGTAGCCTGAAATGTTTTATCTGTGTTGTTGCACCCACAAGATCTTTAATGTCACCCCTCAAAAGATTGTCCTTTGAGATTGCTGGCTAAATAAGCATGTTCTAATCAATATTCTTTAATTAGTAATGGATCAAATGACTAAGTGCAATGTGAAAAGTGTTGTTAAAGGTGACACAAAATGATTTTAAATTGAATCAGTTTTAAATAAACACAGGTTTATGTGATTATCTGGACAAACATGAAATTGGGCAGCACGGTGGAAGAGTGGTCAGCACTCCCACCTCACATCTCAAAGGTCGTGGTTTCAAACCCGCCAGCTGTGTGGAGTTCTCCTCATGCTTGCGTGGGTTTTTCACTGGGCACCCCTCCACAGACTCGTAGGTGTGAGGTTGTCTGTCTCTGTGTGTCAGACCTGTGATAGTCTGGTGATCAGTCCAGGGCATTTCCTGTTTCTCGTCCAAAAACTAGACTGCACTTGAAAATGTATCAAATTCATTACTGTTTTATACTTTAGGTAAGTGTAAGAGCACTTCTACTTGAGTAAAACATTTACTTTTTTAGGAAAATACTCAGTAAACATACTCAGTACTCTGTGTATTTCTAAAACCTCTTTCTAAGAATTATATTAGAGCAAAACTGATGAAAATGCAACAACACCCCTCTAACCTCTAGAGAATGCATGTTGCACCTTACATAAATCTTTCCCATGACATTAGACAAGCTAATTAAGATTCATTAGTCATATTACTGCCAAGCTGGTGCATGATAGGAATTAATGAAAATATGTACTGGAGAGAAAAGACTGCGGAACACAGTGACTGATGAAACCCGAATACGGTGAAAGAGGAGAACCCCGCTGCCTGTAAAATCGTATCAACTGTATCTGACATTGTTACAAACACTATACGGTGAGAAAGTAGAATTCAAGGAGAAAGGGAAGGAAGGCGAAAAGGATACAAGACTGAGACAGGGTGAAAAAGTAAGTATGAGAAGAGATGGAGAAAGGAAATGGGACGAGAGCCAGAGGAAAAAGTGAAATGGGACGTCTTCTCTGTAGCTCACAGAACAGAATACAACAATGCGAGACATACACAAAAATTGAGGTAAAAGGGATTTAGTGTATTAAAAATCAGTGAGATGCTAGGTTGTCACAAAAAATCACAGGTAAGGTGTGACAGCATTTTACTGCACCTTTTTAACACTTCCTATTTATAGGTTTTCTAAAATCCTCGCTGTCTGTGAAAAGGCTCATCTTCACACAGTTTATTACTGACTTTTGCAGATTACAGTCACAGATGAGCACACTGCTTGCAGACCTGTCAGTGGAGCTCATTCACATATTAAACTGTCTAAGCGTATTAGCTAATGGTTGGGCTGATATCTGAACAGCCTCCACTTCGTGGCAGTACACTTGCAGTCCAATCCATCCACAGGCTCATGTCGTGCTCTGCACTTAGACTAAATTTATCTCTAAACTTTTCCTCTATCTGTCCCTGGCTTCTTCAGTCCAACTACAGGACAGACTTCAAACATTTTATCAGCTCTACACAAACATTTGTTTTAATCCTCCCGCACTCCCACTTTTTGCCTTACCGTGCCAACCCATGGAATAGGGGAAAGATACTTCAAACAGATTGTCGTACTTGGTCAGCAGTCGCTTCATAATATCAGCCAGTCCTGGCAAACACAGAGACAGAGATGAAGACATGAGGAAGGGGAGCCAAAGAGAGGGCATGTAAGAGTAAAACTGAAAATAGTATTTGAAAATTGGGTAATAGGAAAACAACAAAACATAAACTTCAATGTACTGTATGTCTTTAATTGGCCCGATATTAGGTATGGAGATGGAGCAGACACTAAACACACCTTAACAACCACAAACATCTGAAAAGAAGCAATAGGCTGTGGATATAAAATGAAAGGTTTCCTCCCCTTGTATGCGCTGTAAATGGACACACACACACACACACACAAAGAGGCTATGGCTAAGATGTAAACCTGAAGGCTCCCCCCTGAGTCACCTTAGACTATTCTAAATTGCCTTATCACTCTCTCAGTCACTCACTCTGTCAGTATCTTCACACACACACACACACACACACACACACACACACACACACACACGCACTCACCCTCCCTCTCCTCTGTTGTCAAGTCATTGATTCTCAGGACGTGTCGTCGTGGCAACAGCAGTGTCTGATAGGGCCATGTTGCCCAATATGGAACCACTGCCAACCAGTCAGAAGTCTCCACCACCACACGCTCCTGCGAGAGGAGAAAAAAATTTATGTGCATGGAAGCAATGCTACACACACAGTACGAGGTGTTTAGATGTAGATAGAAAAAATAAATAAATAAAACTGTGTACAGCAAATCTATGGTTCCCTGAGGATATACCCTACAGATTTTGAAGATCTGATGATTATAAACCACTGAATGCAGACTGTGTCAGACTGTATCATCTCAAACGTTATTTGCACAGACAGCAGACTGAAAGTAAGGCTAAGCTCCATTTACCAGTGAAATTAGAAGTTGCGGCTGGGAATGACTTCACACCTGAGTTGGCCGTGTTCCAATACACCAAGTTGGAAATACTAGTTCTAGCCTGGTTAGCTACTGTTAGCAATGCCAGCAATGTGTGAAACTGTGGACAATACCGCAACGGTTCTAATGAGACACAAATAAGACAGAAGTGTAATACCACAGCTTTCACTATGATTGCTGCACAAATACCAATCAGTTGTATTAATATATGCACGTGTTGCTCTGTGCAAATGGTAAAAAAACTCATTTAAAATGAACAGTAATTAGACAAAACAAAGAGAGTTATGGTATTCTGGCGTATACATCTCCCAGAGGTTTTAAACAAACTTGTCCAGCATGGTATTAGTGCCTAATAAGGGGATCCATGGGGAATACAGTGGTGCCTATTATCTGTGGAGGAAAACACAAACTATTCTAACAATCCCAAAGTGTTCAGTCCCCTTAATGATGCACTTGCATTAAAGGATTTTACTTTGTGCCCAGTGCAATAACACTACTGTATGCTTCCCTTTCCACAGATATCATGAAAGGATGAAAATGAGGATATTGTATTAATTGCATCTGCAAAGTAGACACCAAGAATAGTAGTGACAGAAAGTGGAGGACGGCGCAAAACAGATCTCGCAGACAGCAAATCCCAAAGAGTTTTTATTCAATTAGCTTTGAAAGTTTTTGTTTCAAAGTCAAGAATGTCACCTGGGAGCCAAACCCCAAATCAAACTCCTCCAAACACTGCAGTGTGCCAATTTATGGTTCTAACCTTAGGTCAGAGAGACAAGAGCAAAAAGAGAGACACACGCGTACAAACACATTCTCGAGGTAATTCCTGCAGATACACACACACACACACACACACACACACACACACACACACACACACACACACACACACACACACACACA